>JBAMBJ010004011.1:0-265983 GCA_037043495.1 Drosophila recens
TAATGGGTGATTCTGGGAAGTTGATTCTTCATGCGAAATAAAACGGAGACAAAATTAAGATGCGTCTAGTCAGCTTCAATTTTTATTTGCGAGTAATGGTGAAATTCATAATTCAGTATACCATTGATTCAATTCAGTGTTGTAAAGAACTTATAAGGAAACTTATCGATATATCGATTGCGTACATGCATGCACTGATCTGATTTTCAATACCCTTCCTCATTGCAGGCATGCACATTACATTACATTTACATTAAACTTAATTTCTTTGTAAACTCCATGTGTTTTTGTTTCTGCAGATTTTTTGTTAATATGTCTGCTACCATTTTGTCTGTAGAGAGATATTTCATAACAATCTGCCCTTCCTTAATTACATCACGTACAAAGTGATACCTAATGTCGATGTGTTTCGCTCTCGAGTGATGTACTGGGTTCTCTGCCAGTTGCTGCGCGCTCAAATTGTCGCCATACAAAAATGTTGGTGTCTCCAAATTGCCGCAGCCGATTTCCACTATCAGTCTTCGTAAAACGATAGCCTCCTTGCACGCCGTTGACAGAGCCATGTATTCTGCTTCGGTACTGCTGAGAGCCACACTTTGTTGCTTCTCGGACTTCCAAGAAATGGGACCTCCAGCCAGAAAGAAAGTATATCCCGTATATGATTTGCGATCTGTCTGGTCGCCAGCCCAGTCGGCATCTACATATCCCATAAAGGCCTGCTCGCACTTCTTGTAGTGAAGCTTGTAATCCTGTGTTCCGGCTAAGTATCTCAGTAGATGTTTAACCGCTGCCATATGCTCGATATGTGGATCCTGATTCCGTTGTGCCAGTTTAGTTACTGAGTGAATTATGTCTGGTCTCGTAGACAGCCCAATCCACATCAATTCGCCAATAATTGATTGATACGAAGTAACGTCCATCTTCTGGCAGTCATTGTTACGACAAGCCACCTGATGACCTGGTTCTAGTGGAGTAGCCGTTGATCTGCATTTCTCAATACCATGTCGCTGCAGGAGCTCCCGAATGTATTGCGACTGGCACACTGTGATGTCGCCATGATCACCTTCCCGCTGTACTTCGATACCCAGGAATAGTCGCAATGGTCCTTTGTCCACACATTCAAACGATTTCGAAATCTTCGCCTTGATGTTTTGTAAATCGTTCTTATCCTGACATGCGATAATCAGATCATCCACGTAGACCAGTATTAATGCCAGATTATCCATACTCTCGTTCTTATACAAACAGGGTTCATTTGCACACGGAACAAAGCCAATCTTGCGTAGCACTCCGTCGAGTTTTGCGTTCCATTCCCTTCCTGCTTGTTTCAATCCGTAGATCGCTTTCTTCAGCAACAACACCTTGCTTGGCTGATTGACATCCTTGTAGCCACATGGTTGCTTCATGAACACAGTATCTGTCAGATCACTGTTGAGGTAGGCGGTGCACACATCCATTTGATGTAGATACAAATTTAGCTCCACTGCTAAGGCCAATATTAGACGTATGCTCTCCAGTCTGCATACCGGTGAGAACGTCTCCGTATAGTTGACTCCGTACTCTTGTGCACATCCCTTTGCTACAAGCCGTGCTTTGTAGCGTTCCACTTCGCCATCAGCGCCACGTTTGACGCTATAGACCCATTTGCTACCTATAGCTCGTTGACCGTCTGGCAAGTCTGTTAGCTGCCATGTCTGGTTCTTCATCAAAGCCTTGTATTCCTTTTCCATAGCCTCACGCCACAATTCTGCATCGGTGCAGCCAATTGCATCCTCGTAGGTCACAGGAATTGATACATCTCCGGTTACTGCAGCTCCAAGTATGTTATACTGCTTCCTAGGGCGACCACGTTTGCCCGTGCGTATAACTTTTGGCCTGCCTGGCCCAACACGCTGCTCTTCCTCAGCACTTAGAAAGCCCTCGCTGCTAATGCTGTCATTGTTTATGCCGACGTTGACTTCGTCGTCTGAGCCTTGAACATTTTTTATGCCGACGTTGTCTTCGTCGTGTGAGCTTTTGACATTTTTTATGCCGACGTTGTCTTCGTCGTGTGAGCTTTTGTCATGGTTTATGCCGACGTTGACATCGTCGTATGAGCCTCCATCGTCTTCTATGTCATCCTTCTCGTCGCTTGGCTGTTCTCCGGCTAGATCCAGATCAAAGACTGACTTCTCTGAATGTCCCAGATTAGCGTCACCTTGTTCATCGAAAAGCACGTCTCTTTTCTCGATGACTTGTCCACAGCTCGGATCATAAAGACGATACCCTTTGGCAGTCCTTGAGTAACCGACCATTCGGTACTCCTTGCCTTTGGCTTTAAACTTGCTCCGGCGATGACCCTTGTCCAAGGCCACTGCAATAGAACCAAAAACTTTTAGATGACTTACTGAAGGTTTTTTACCGTTCCACGCTTCCATTGGAGTTTTCTCATTCAGTGCGCTTGTTGGAGATCGATTCCGCAAATACACCGCTGTGTATACTGCCTCTGCCCACAACGACTCCTTCAGTCCAGAATGTACCAGCAAACATCGCGACATCTCAACAATCGTGCGGTTGGCCCTTTCTGCTACGCCGTTCTGTTGTGGTGTGTACGGGATCGTCAGCTGCCGTGCAATGCCGTTTGCCTTGAGAAACTCATCAAACGTTTTATTGACGTATTCACGACCGTTGTCGCTGCGAATACACTTCATCTTCTTCCCAGTTTGCCGCTCAACCAGTTGCTTAAACTCCACAAACTTCGGGAATACTTCGTCTTTGCTTTTTATGAAGTAAACAAAGATTCTTCTCGACTTGTCATCGATAAATGTCAGAAAATATCGATTGCCTCCAAGTGATCGTGTCTCAAACGGTCCGCAAACATCCGAATGAACCAGTTCCAAAACATCGGATGCTTTGTTCTCACTTGCGCGTGGAAATTGTTGTACATGAATTTTGCTGAGCATACATGTTTTGCACGATGCGTTTGGGGATAGCGATAGCGTTTCCATGCCACGCACCATATTCTTGTTCTTCAAATCCGCCAAACTGTTGTAATTCAGATGTCCGTAGCGTCTGTGCCACAATGCTCCCTCGACGCTAGCCGCAAAACATTTGGTGCTCTTGCCTTCGAACGTGTATAAATTTCCATCCTTGTCAGCCTCCAAAATGCATTCGCCTTGTTGAATGATTTTTGCGCGCTTCTGATCAAAATGCACAACATTGCCTTTTGACACGCATTGACTGACCGACATGAAATTCCCAATCATTTCTGGCACATACAGAACATTGCTCATAACAATCGTGAAGCGGTCCATTTTTAGCTTCACCTCGCCTATGCCTTCAGCGCGTAGAAAGCTGTCTCCTGCCAGGCCGATCATTTCTGTATGTTCCTTTATTGTTGTAAACAGCGTTTTTTCACAACACATGTGGCTTGTCGCGCCACTGTCCAGACACCATTTTGCGCGATCAAACTTCTTTGCATCTAGCGCACCCAACAAACTACACTGTCTTTGTGTTCGTTCCTTCTTTGTGTCTTTCTCTTTGTCAGCACTCTCGCTTCTGCACTCTGCCTTCATATGCCCGCGCTTTCCGCAATTGTAGCAAATGACGTTTCTTTTGCTGTTCTTCTTTGCACCTACTTTCGCACTCGTTGCCGAAAAATGCTTGCGCTGGGTCTCGCTCTTTTTCATCAGCTGCTCTTCTCTCTCCTTCTTCTCTTATTTTAATGCAAAGAATTTCGAATTCCGGCATTGTGTCTCGCGACTCAATCGCCACAACGAAATTTTCGTATTCCTTTGGAAGACTGGATAATAAGATGATCGCTCGTAGCTTGTCACTTATCTGTACTCCTACAGCAGCTAGCTGATCCGATATTTCATAAAAGGCGTTCATGTGACTGTTCATGCTCTGTCCTGGTGACATTTTTAGACTCAGCAACTTCTTGTATAGTGCTACTTCTCGCACTGGTCCAGTTGGCTGATGCACCTTCCGCAGTTTTGTCCATGCCTCAAACGACGTTGGGCAATTCTTTATATACACCAACTGCGATGCCTTGACGCTTAGTGTGATTGTGGCCAAGGCCCTGCTATCCTTGCCAATCCAATCAAAATCCTTGTGCGCATCCTCCTGCCTTAATGCTCCCGATGCCAAGTTCCATAACCCAGTGTGTACCAAAACGCTGCGCATCTGTATGCTCCAGGATTCGTAATTTCCTTCTTCCAGCTTCTCTATTTGGTATAAGCCATTCATTTTGCTTACTGCGTAATTAAGGCGATGCGACAAATAACTACACACACATTAAAAGTTCGTAACTTTTAAATTGTAGTTTGACTTGCAATTCTCAAACGTTTCTTTGCAACCACGAATCTACCATGTCTGGGCCCATAACCTGTTAATGGGTGATTCTGGGAAGTTGATTCTTCATGCGAAATAAAACGGAGACAAAATTAAGATGCGTCTAGTCAGCTTCAATTTTTATTTGCGAGTAATGGTGAAATTCATAATTCAGTATACCATTGATTCAATTCAGTGTTGCAAAGAACTTATAAGAAAACTTATCGATATATCGATTGCGTACATGCATGCACTGATCTGATTTTCAATAAGTTTATGTGTGTGTGTGAGCCAATTAGTGTTGCTTGTTGAATATTCGTATTTTGGAATTTAAAATTGTTATTGTTGTTGTTGTTTTGGGAACCGTCTTAACACTGCATTTTGATTACCCAAGCGGAGGCAATTTTCTGTGTCAAACAGCCAAAAATTGTCTGTGTCTGTTGATTTGGTGTTTTGCTTAATTGCCAGAGGCCATTGAGGATTATTACCGGTTGACCTTAGCGCTTTACATATTGTTGCCTCATCTGCATACGAGCTCGAGGGTGGGGCAGGTACCCAAGGGGTCTGTTGCACGGACAGACAGACAGACAGACAGACAGACACGCAGACCGCGTTGTGGCAGCTTCGATTATGAAATCCCCAGTCGAGTGTGGATTTGTTTGTTTGCATTTTTTGCACATAAATTGTTTCGACTTTGACTATTTTAAATGTTTGTGACTGTTTTTTTTTTTTACTATATTTTTTCCACATATTTTTTTTTTGTGGGGCGCCCAGAGCATCGTGTGTCTGCCAACAGTTGGAAAAATGAGACAGTGTCTAGAGGCCCGGCTTGGAAAATATGACTTTTATGCAAATTGCTTTGTAAATTTGCGATATTTGTTGTCTGCAAGCGGTTTTTCCTGCTCCCTGTTGTTATTTGGCTTGTTTTGCAGTTATTGTAAACCAATTTGCCAACGTGATTTGTCTTTTCTTTTTTTTTTGGCAGTTACTTCTTGGGCCGTTCCTCCAATGTGTATTAGCCAGTGGGTGTCTCTGGCCCGGTTAATGGGTCTGGCTTGTTGTCGGAAGTGTGAAGAAGAGGTCTCTGACTTTTGCCATTCGAGTTCACATAATTGACAGTTTCAGTTTTGTCAGCGCATATTTTATTTATGCCCTGCACACATTGATTGAATAGGGTATGATCGAGTTGAGCAATTATCCGGGAAATGACAAAGAAATAAATACACTTAGGCACTATAAATCTTGTTAAAGATATATAAATTTTTAAAATAGAATTTATTAAGAATTATGTGTACAACATCAGCTTGTTATAAAATTCAAAGAAACACAATTTTCTACTATTTTAAATGGTGAATTTTTGATTTAAAATTCCTTTAAATGTATATCGAATCCTTAAATTTCTAACATTAATAATAATAATCTTCTCAAAAAATTTTTAGAAGAAATTATATTTCATGCTACAAAACCTTTATTTCAATCGGCTTCCTTAAATCTAGACACAGGGTATCTTCTAGTCAAGCCTTGTTATGTAGAGCAGTCTTACTTGTTTACAGCTAATTACTCAAATCTAAGTTTATCTTCACAAACTCAAATTTCAAAGTTTTTAACTGCTCTGACACAATTCGGTTGACCTATTTGAAGCTAAAAGATGTGCAGACTTCCGAGCAAACCAAGAGATCAGAGTTATGACCATTTATGTTAAAAAGCAAATGTCACTGTCATTTGTTGGCCTTGCATTTTGACAGTTCAATAAGTAAACCAGAAAAAAATGTTTGAAAGGAAGACCTCCCATTATCGAGGTCTAAAGTACCCTAACATAAAAAGAAAAGCGGGGTAAAGTAGTTATTTGACAATTTCGATAGAAATAAAAGAATCGTTTGTCTTGCTAAAAAAAAAATAAAATTCTCTTGGGAATTCAAATCATAAACATAAACTATTTAAATACTTTACTCTATTATATTTATACTGAACTCAACTGGCTCCATTAAAAACACATCCGTTTTGGCAGTACAAAAAGTGGCATATACTTTAACTGGAATATATCATAAACTGCTCCCAAGTTGGCTTAATGACCCATTTATGTCGAGCAGCCAAGGCAGAAAACTTTGATCATAAAACAAATTAACACTTGCGCTTATTGCCAAAAATAAAGCAATACATTTGATTCATTTTGAATGTGCCCACGCAAAACCGCACAAATGGCCATTGCTTTTGAGTTGAGTAATATAAAAAACTGGCGCAGACATTAAATAGACGAAAACGACGACGACGTAAAGTCTCGAAATGCAACCGCCAGATGCACTATTTCCAACCCCGCCCCCTTTCTCCACCCTCTTGTAGACGCCCCACTCATCGCACGCCTCATTGCGATGTTGCCAACTTGTTACGCACTGTCTCAGAGACCCAATTGAATGGACGACGATTCCGAACACGGCCCCATCATGCATCATCATTAACAATCGTTGTCGATGTCGTTGTCGTTGTCGTTGTCGTTGTTGTTTTCGTTGTTGTTGTCGTTGTTGTCGCGCCAATGTTGCCTGCGATGTTTTCTTTAATGTTGCGGTCGCCGGCTTGTCTATTGCCTCCATTTATTTTCCGTCTTTTTTTTGCAAAAACTATTTATTTACTTGCGTTTTTCATATGATTTGCTTGGGGCATTATAACTTTGCCATAGTATTTGCACACAAAATAGTGCAAGAAATTCTTAATATCTCTTTTGGGTGAACTTAAAAAGTCAATAAACTATATTTGGTTTTCGAAAGAAGCTTTTATTTTACTTGTTATATACAATGCATGTTTTTGAGGAATTTTAAAATCATAACACACTCATTTCTCATAAAAAAATCTAAAAATAATTTCAGAAAAAATATGCAAATAATATTAAAAAGCTTTACTTTTATTAGGTAAATGTTACTAAGCATTCAATTTATAATAAATTAAAAATTAATCTAAGATAAGAAATCTTTTAGCAAAATGTACTATTTTTTTAGAACATTTTAAACTTAAACAACTGAACTTTCTTTAAATAATTTCTAAATTTAAAATTCTATATTTTTAATTTTAAAATTCATTAATTAATTTGGTAATTTTTCTTTTAGTCACAATAAACTCTTTTCAGAGTATTTACACTTCGATTTAGTTTTGTTGACTTTTTGCATTTTGTTTACTTTGCTGCCAGTTTTTGCATTCGCCGCTCGTCTATTTCGGGCCAACATTTCTTGGCACAGTTTCTGGGCTGGTTTCTTTTTTGGGCTCAGCTATTAACTGTATTGGAGTATGCCGGTTGTTAGCTATTGCCAGTTTGTTGTTGTTTTTTGTTATTTCCTACTCTGCTCTTGCTGTTTTTGTTGCTGTGTTTCATATCTCAATTGAGCTTTACCTTTTGTGCCGTGCAATTTGTCTTGGCCATGTTTTAATCCTGGCTAGCTTATCGTAACCAATGTGGCCAATAAATTTGTTGCCATCTTAAGTGTCCCAGAGTCGATAATTTGTTTATTGTTTGCACATTGGCCAACTTCAAGGATGACTGTACAGTGTACAGTGAATTTTCAGTTAGTTGTGTGCGTGCTCCATTTCTTATGCATTTTCTTGGAAAAGTGAAAATCAAGACATGGCAAAGTGCAAATCATGGCACTCACAATTTTCACACGTCTCAAAGATCGTTGCCAGCTTGGGTATCCAATAGATCTATGACAGCATTTAGTTTGTGTAAACAAATACTCAACCTATGAGACTGGGGCAGGGTTAGAGGCAGGGGTTAGAGGGGCAAATGTCTGAGACAGCGACACTTCCACTTTCACTAATTGACAATTCTGTAGCTCAATCGGAAAAACAAAAAACCACAGACACCAAGCAGACAAACAACATTGCACTGAACGTGACAACAAGAAGTATAAAGAGCAATATAGATAGTTGAATGAACATATAGAAGGATAGATAGATAGAAGAGAAATAGAAAGAGTCAGAGTCAGAGCAAGTTGAACAAACAAATATCGATTCACTTGACGCCCCCACAAAATTGAAAGTACAAATGGTTTAAGCGTCGGTCTTATCGATATGTTCATGTTGTGTTGAACAGATCGCGCGACAATTTGACTCTCAAAGTGATCAATAATGCTGAGAGTTGATGCATCAGTAAAGTGATCTTAATAATAATTATTATTATAATCAGTTGAAACTACATGAAATTTTTTAGAGAATGGAATTCCCTGGGATTTAGCTGATCTGTAACTTGTTCTGTATATTGAGCTTAAGCTGATGAAGCTGACTTTTTAATTATATAAATTCCTCGAAAGATATACACAGTTCTATAATCCAATCAGTTTAAAATAGGATTTTAAGAATTGACCTTAGACTTAAAATCAATTGCAATTATGTTAGCAAACTGTCTAAATTTTTTAAACTTTTTTAATAGTTTTTAAGCTTTAAGAATACTATCTAAAACTTGCAAGAGAATCAATCTACAGTCAATCAATCAGATTATTACATTCCAATGTAAACCACTTAATTTCAGTTAATATTATAATCTGAAATTTTAAAATATTTTCATAATATAATAATTCATCAGCTGATATTTTATTGATAAAATTTAAATACACAAAGCAATATCAAAATTTGCTAAAAGTTTCTACTTAATATTTAATCTTAATAAAGAGTTCAATCTCTTCTCATGTTTGACTCACTAAAGTACTGAGAATCCTCTGAGCTGACGCCAATCTCTAATTGAGCGTAAAAAAGCATATTCAAGCTAAAAACCTGTCTCGTTCTCGTGCATTCCACACACACATAAACACATCACATCACGAGTCACAACAAATTGAACCATTCCGAAAGCCAAGAAAAAAGAGTAATTTTCGGAGCACTCTGTCCAATGATCAGGTCCATTTGAGGCCCAGGCCCAGAGCTGTTGGTGGCGTGACTAATACATAAAAGCATGTCAAACAATTAGGAGAAATCGATTAATCAATGTTCTGTCGGAGATCGTACAAAACGCCCAATAAACAGAGATAAGCGCCGGCAAACCCAAAAGAGATCTCTTCTCGTCTCTCCCCTCTCCCCGCCTCCGACTTCTCAATGGGATGAGTAAAACAACAACAACAAAAAGCTGTAAAAGTGATCAATGAAACGCGTATTATGGAAATTGTTGGAACTGCAAGCGATAAACAAAAACATGAAATGGTTAAAGATAATACTACATACAGTAAACACACATGTATGTAGAACACGCAATGCGAGTGGGGAGAGAAGAGAAGAGAGAGAGAACTGAGAACAGAGAATTCGAGACAAATATTTGGAGGGGTGGGCGAACTGTTTGCAAATATGTTTTTTGGCGTGGGCGTTGCCACTTTAAAGCTGTGGTTAACGCAACGGTGGCGAGGGGTGTCAGGCGAGTTTGCTTAACAGTTCTTGTCAGGCCGCAGACTGAAAGCATTACGGATGATTGGCTTGGTTCACTCAGCTGGCACGCCCACAAATACATATTTGCCTCCTCAAACATACATATTTGTGTGTGACGCAACATTGTCCGCCTGACAGATTGACTGGTAGCGTTGAGAGCTGTTGTCCATCAACTGCGAAAACTCGGCAGAACTGTCAGACAGGGATATGAGTATACAAATATATATTTACATATATTCATTTATATATATATACATATATTGGGGGCCTCACAGCCACTTGACAAGATCATTAAGAAGATTTATGCGCTATTAGTAAAAGCAGCCAAAGGCCATAAATAAAATACGAGAAGAACTTGCCGAGAACCGAGAACTCTTAAGAACCGACGTGAAGAGACATGGACGACATGGAGAAGCTGCCAAGAACGAGGCGACAACAAACCCGTTGACAGATGCACGCCCCACTAACTGGCTCCCATCTGGCTGGAGATGAAGCTGAAGCTGGAACTCAGAGCCAACTCCAGAGACACTGTGGCAAAATAATGACACCTAGCATATGATGCGGATAAAGACAAGAAAGAAAGAGGCAAAGAACAATTCTGCAATCCTTTGCCAGGCAGTTCTTAAATACTCGCACATAAATTATCATTTCTCGAGAAGTGTGAAAGATATAAAAAAGCATTAAATTTTGAAATTTACTGTAAGCTAATGTTGTTGCTGACAGGTCTCCAAATGCTTCCAAGAAATTATCCAATTATAATTAATTCAAATAAAATTTTACTCTTTGGAGACTTTTTAAATATTGCAATAATGTTTAAATGTTGAAAAATATGAGATATAATAAACATAAATTAGGGTGGGTAAATTTGTTCTCAACCAAACTTCTTTCAGAATAGTAATCTACGACAAATTCAAAGAAGAATTGAAATCAATATTGAGCTTCAGTTTTTAACGGGAAATGATGATAAGTTTTTGGGGTTTTCACCTGACTTTCTATGTTTCTCCTTAAAAACTGGAAACTCGATTTTGATTATAAGCCCATGGTTTTTTTTTTGGCAAATCTTCTTGGGATTCGTCGTAAATTACGATTTTAACAGTCGCTTGATCCACACTAATGTACATATATTTTCTTTTTAGTAAATCTAATTTGTATTTATACAAAGTACTTAAAATTACTTAAAATGAAAGCACCAAATATATTTGATTATTTAAAACTTAAACTAAAACTAATATTTTTCTACATACCCGAAGATTAAGTTAATAAACTTAACAAGATGATCTTGACTTTTTCTCCATGTGTATGATCAACAACGTGTAATCACATTTATCCAGTCTGCATGTGTGTGTGTGTGTGTTGCATTGACCATGAGCTGAAAATGAAGGTATTAAGAATCACATGCTTATCTTTGGTATTTGTAATTAACATTTAAATGTGACTCTAATAGTTGCAAGAATATCGCGACATTTGATACGTTTTTTGCATATGACTAACTTGGTACATAATTGGCATTTGTTATTTATAGAATTGATAAACAATTTGAAAGACGAACAAAAAAGCGTATTATGATTCATTCATTTATTTCATCACTTGAGCAATTAAAACTGGAGCTGTGCATCAGTGAATGCATAATAATTTTAAATAAAAAGTCAAATTGAATTTCGACAAGATGTGGATGCTATGTGGATGCTATGTGGGCTCTATGTGGATGCCATGTGAATACTTTGTGGATGCTATGTGGATTCTATGTGGATGCTATGTGAATACTTTGTGGATGCTATGTGGATTCTATGTGGATGCTATGTGGATGCTAAGCATGAATTGTGTTGATCTTGAAATGTCACTGTCATTGGCTTCGATATTTGCTTAGAGCAATGCAACACAAATTCTAATTACTTCAATATTCCTTAATTGAATCAATAAACAAGACTGACTGGATTATATATAGCTAAAATATGTTTTGTTTCAATTAAGTAGATAAATATGACATTAAATGGAAGCGCGAGCATTTAAATCACGCAAATGCAGTTTGCTGAGAGTCGAGGTAAAGAGAGCAAGTCAGAAAGAGAGGCAGAGAGAGAGAAGGAGTGGGGGCACATGTCAAACAACGAAGGCTGCTCATAAGTTTTGCAGAGCACATTTCTTGTTGTTGCCGCTGTCTTCCCATGCTGCCCCTCCTCCTCCCCCTCCCCCTGCACCCTGCAATGGCCACAACATGCTAATCAGATTGCACAAATATACAAAATACACAAATACACAAAGCTGCATGTCGTTCGTGTCTCGCCAGTCGCAAGTCGCCGGCGTTATGTCGCTTCGTCTCGGCCATTTCGTATTTGCATAGCAAAATGCTTGGAAGTCAACTAAATAAATCACTTTAATTGTCGCCTTTAGATAACGGTTGCAGTGCGTGCACTTTTATTAGGTGAAATCTGCAACACACACACACACACACACACACACACATACACTTGCACGCCAGATGAGATCAGCGCGCATATCAATTGCACTACTGAGAATAATGAGTACTATAAATAAATATGACACTTATGGACCGATATTTTATTCGGCCGCATGAGTCAGCACTTGAGCGGCATTTCTGCATTTGCATACAATTAAACACATCAAG
Organism: Drosophila recens; assembly: GCA_037043495.1. NCBI lineage: Eukaryota > Metazoa > Arthropoda > Insecta > Diptera > Drosophilidae > Drosophila > Drosophila recens. The sequence goes on from JBAMBJ010004011.1 coordinate 12,332, forward strand.
AAAAAAAGCAAACCAAAATTAAGCCGCAACATTGGCAACAATTAACGCAACTGAAAAATGATTCACGCACACCGAAAGACTAAACGGCAAGCAGAGACGCCGCAAGAGAGCAAAGGCGAGAGAGCGAGCCGAATGCAAAGCAAGTCCTCCAACATATTGACACCCACTCTCTCACACGCATGCGGTGTAGCCTTAAAGAAAGCTCAATCAGTTGCACATGCACAAGCATGCTTGCGCTCACACTCCGGCCCCCCCACGCACACAAGTGCACGCGACGCGACGATCGCTTTATGAAGAGAGAGAGCAAAGCTTTTTCACTGCTCCGACAACTGACAACAGCAACGGCTGCTGCTGCTGCGGCTGCTGCTGTGGCGCTGCTGTTCGGCTGCCCTCAGCAGAACGAAAAGAATGCCCGACGTGTTCGCATCGCTAAAACTCAGCGCGCTCGTGTCATTTAAATAACTGAAATTTAACACACGCGACAATAAGAAAATATTAAAAATCTTATTGAAAAAGTGAATACAAGTGCTCAAAATATAACAAAGTGGAACATCAATTAATATTTAAAGCAATTACAGTGCTAATAAAAAATTGTTTAAAAACCCTCGATCGAAATTTAAAAAACCGCATGGATCATAAAACATTTTTAGCACTTAGTTGCGGTTAACACAATCTCAAGTCAATTTGACAGCTGCCGTCGCCGGTTTCGTTTTTTATTTTTACTTATTTAAAAAAGAACATTTCAAAAAAACCAAAAAAAAAAAAAACAAATCAACAGCAAATTTACGCATACATATTGACAGCATTTTGAAGAGCAGACAGCTAACAAATTGCCGAGTTTTTTGGGGCTCAATAAAAAGCCACAAAAAGACAAAAAAACCACTTGAAATTGCAAGTTCTGACAAATTTGTTGAGTCTGGGCAGCTGCTGTAAAAAAAACGAGGCGTGTGCCAATAAAAAACGAAGCTGAAAAAAATCTAAACACATATTTAGCAACGCGTTAAAATTAAACAAATATTTCGTGTGACAATTTGAGCAACGACGAAATGTTATGCGAATGAAACAATCATAAATAATAACAATTAAAATATTGAGTTTAATTACAAAGTATTTGCGAAATAATGTTAACAATGTTGCTGCTGTGGCCAACATTACTGCTGCTGCTGCTGAGTCCTATTCTGGCCACATCCGGATAGGAATTCAGAGCGTATTGACGTTGTGACGAGTCAGCCAGACAAACTGACCCTGAGCCCAACAACCAACGAGCTGAACGACGCCGACGACGACGCCGACGACGACGATTACTACAGCGATAATGAACAAAGTGATTCAATCGACGACACTGATTATGCGACGCTTAATGCCAAATACAAACACAGAGAGTGGATCAGGATAAGCCCCCCTCCATCACCAGCGGTATACTCCTCAACCCCCTCCCCATCCCCATCATCATCGGCAACAGAAACAGCATCGCAGCATTTGAAACGCGTGCCACGCCATCCACAGCGTTTGTTCAGCGATAATCGCGTGGATGGCGACGCCGCCTTTGATGAGGTGAGTTTTGTTCTTCTTCGCTGGGTGGCAAATAGTTCGTGGAAATCATAAAACTATCGTTATCTTTGTGTGCCTCTCTCTCTCTCTCTCTCTCTCTCTGTTCTCTCTCTGTCTGTGTGTGTGTCTAAATATTTGCCAGAGTGCAGCATACTGTGCGTGGGTGGCTCGAAATGTTATGAACATGCGCAACTCGTTCATTAAATTCCTTTAGCTCTGCAAATGCGAATTTTATTGACTTTAACTTAAGATTTATGGCGTAAATATTGCAAGTTGTTTTAGATCTAGATATAGATAATTTTCTATATGAAACTGCAATCGTTTTGTGCTTTGAACTTAGTAATTAATGATTTGCATTTTTTTATCAGTTTTATATTTATTAAGTATGTTTTATCTATGAATTTTTGTGCTATTTAGGTAAATTATTCTGAATGAGCAAAAGAGCAAAAAAAATCGAATCAAGTAAAAATAAATCATATATCAAATTGATTCAGGTTTAGATAAAAAACTTTTTCATATATTTTTTTATGGACTTGTTTAAATACTGCGCTAAATCTTAATGTATGTTCAAATGGCAAAGAAGAGTCATATCAAAAGAAACAAAATCAAAATTCAATACTGTAAATACAAATAACTACATATTTTCCATATTCTACATTAAAAAATAAATAAATAAATGCAGAATGATTGGCATTTCTTTATAAATTTTTTAATATGTTGTTAAATATATAAAAAGATTGTGACTGTTATAACATTTTAGTAGTAAAAGACTTACTTATAACTTTAAATCATTTTCATAAATTTTATTGCCTTTGATTTAGTATCAGTTTCATAGAAAATTTATTGATCAGCCCACTTATGTCCAGGCTGCCTCTGATTGTGCATTAGAAGTGAATGCCTCGCCTTGAACCTCAAAACAGCGGCATGAATGAGCGAATGAATGAGTGAACGAAACGAATGAGCGTTGTGTGAGTGTGAGTGTGTGTGTGTGAATGTGAATGTGAGTGTGTATGAATGACTAACCCTGAGCCTGAATCGTGTTTATCTTAAGCAGCGATTCCAGGCTCCATTTGAGAAGCCCACCCGGCAGCAGAAGCAAAAGCAGAAGCAGAAGCCGCTGTTATCCAATGTTGGAACGAACTGGAACGCCTGGCAATTATGAAACGTGTTGCGGCAGCAGCCAATTTGGTTAACAAGCCAATTTCGCACAATGCTTCTCGTAAATTGCACGATCGGCTGTGGACTCCACACACAGATCCTCCAGATCTTCATGATCTTCGGGCTCTCGATCAGTTTCACTTTCTGGCCTGTAATTGGGCCAAGTGTGCCGACAAAGAGAGAACACGAACCCGCTACCGAACCTGAACCTGAACCTGACTCTGAGCCTGTCTTTTTTATTGGCTCGCATATTGTGATCACAATTCACAACTGGAAAAACAGACATGTGGTCACAACGGTCACGTTAACTGATAAGCGACAAGTGATCAGTAGCCATTTAGGGCAAACTGTGAGAGGGACTTCACTTTCCGTTAATTGCCTCAATTGACTTGGGGAGCCACCAATTGGTTGACATGTTGTAACTGTTGTCGCCTTAATATGCAAATGAGCTCCAATTGCTCGTCTGACTTCAGTAGATCTCTTATAGAATTCATTTCTGTTTATTTAACTGATCTTTGATCATTTGCTGACTCAGAAATATTACTTGAATTAAATCCCAAATACCCAATGCAAATCAGAGCAAGTGACTCATGGCAAAGAATTTTAAAATTCGCATTGTGTTACAAAGTCCAAGTTCTCATCCTGAAGATTGATCAAGTGACACATGGCAAAGAACTTACAAACTCGCAAGTCCAAAAGTCTAAGAAAATTTTATTCATCATAAAAATTTTATTATTTTTTGTGCATTATAAGAAATTTTTAAGAAAATAAACATTTAAATAGTTTTATAAGATCTTTATCAAAATAATACATTTTATTATTACGTCTGACACTCGTTATTATAATATATTGCGGGATTCCCCAGTATTTCATTGAGCTTTAAAGAATAAGCTTTCTTATAAATAGAACATCTCTCACTCTATATATTTGTGTCTACATATTATATATATAAATCAAAAAAAGAGAATCTAAGCACATTTCATGGGGATTTCCACAAATGAAACACGAGATGGACTTCGGGAAGATTAAAAAGCAAGGCGACTTCAATTTGTTGTTGCTGTTGTTGCTGATTAATGTTGATGTGTGCTTCCAATAAGTTGCACTTACAGCTTATCGCTTCAGTTATTTGCAACTCTAGAGTTGCAGGTAGCATCCTTTTCCCGCCCCCCTTCTCCACCCCGCAGATCAGAAGACCTTGACAGTTATTTTAATAAGCTGGAGCATGGAATGAAATGCATAGCAAGCTTATGATTGTGGACCTACCTGTCTGCCACATCGCCCTTATTGCTCTCCTGTTGAACATCTCCTGGCTTCCTTTGATTGGCTGACCTTTAGCAGGAATTTAATATCATTTTTGCTGGATGCTTCTGCTTCTGCTGTTCCTCTTTGTTGCAATAACCTCGGAGAGATGTGGCACAGTCCTTTGGCTTTGATTCACTGCACTTGTTACCTTCGTTTCGTTTCGTTTCGTTATGCCTGCTTTATTATTGCTGTTTACTTTGCACGCATTCCGTGAGGGAAATAACAAATAAATTGAAAATAACTTTCAAATATTTCTCATATTTCACAAGATATGCTTTACATACATTTGCATTGCATTTGCATATTTCTTTTTATTTAAATTATACACTTGGATATGTACTTGTACATATTTGAGTGTTAGTCACATTTTGTAGTACATATCAACTCAATAGGTCAAGTGGGTTATCTCTGCATTTTGTTTTAGCTTTCGCTATCAATTCATAGGCAGCTTTTCAATGCCACAGCATCCGCAGATCGCTTATCAACAGAGCTCGGTCGAAGCCCGGGAATCTGAAGCTCGACGACTCTACGAACTACAAACATTTTTATTGAATTCAACGAGTATAATCTAATTTTATTCTCTCCGGTTTGCCAGTGGGTCAATAATTTACATTCCTCTAATAATGCCGGCAATTCATTCAAATTAAAATATTCACAATTAATCAACATTGCAAAATGTTGTCTTATAAAACAGCCACAGCCAATACAACATTTATTTTATTTGCACCCATTAAACAAGTATTTAAGCTGACAACACTTCGAACAATTTCAGAGAAGCTTATCGTCATTTTAAACACAATTGAGAGTTTTGATTTATTTTATGCTGACAAGATAAATATTTATTCTGATAATTTTTCATATTTTTCAATAATATATCTTCCTGTTTATTTGACACTTTTAACTGGCAATTCACTTAGTTTTTACTTAGAAATCAGATAATTAAATGGGATATGATTACATATATTCTTTAGTGAAAGAGGAAAGCACTCAGATACGAAAGAACAACCTTTCATATCAGATACACATACGCAAGTGCCTTTGATTGATCACGTTTATACTACATCCATCAATCAGAAAACAGTTAATCCTCTCTTTACAGCCTTTCCACTTGCAACGTGCTGCAACGTTTTAAGTTCTTAACTTTGAGTGTTGCACTTTACAAATTGCATCGATTGCAGCATCGATTTGTGATTTGAGGAGAAGACCGAGTTCTCCACACACTAATTGTAAGCTTTTAAGCTGCCGCATTCCACTTGGACATACCACAGTTTGTGGCACAAATCCTGCCCTGCATATTGCAACAGTCGAAACTGTAAAAATTTGAAATAAAGTAAAATGTTTCTTGCCACATCGCATGATTCAATGGAGACCAAAAATCTTCATGGTAATTTTGATTTATTGGCATTATTTATTTATGATTGCGCTGCCCGCAATGTCATAACTCGCACTAATGACAGGCAAATCGGCTTATGACATAATGGCCAACATGCTGCCTATATGTACTTATGTACATATATAAATATATTTATGTATATTTCGGGTATATGCGATCCGGCCGTGATTTATAGGCCAACCGAGAAATGCGGAAGCCTTTAATTTATATGGCAAATCTATAAAGTTTTATAAGTATTATTAATAAATACACGTCTTGTTTTCTGCCTTAATGAACGAGGAAAAGCCAAAACCGTAAACTAAATTACTTAAAACTAAAAGCTACAAAAGAAAACCTGGAAACTGAAAACTGTCAACCCAAAAAAAAAGAAACTGTCGCCAAAACAATAAATTAAGATTTTGGCATTAAAGCTGTTGGCATTTCGGAAATCTTACTTGGCTGCTGTTTATAATTAACTGGCCCGGACTGTTTGTTGGCCGCTTTTTGATTGATCGTCGACTTGTTGGCCATTAAACTGGCGCGACTGCCAAGAGTCGTTCAATTAAAACACTACAAACGTATGCAAATCTTTCCCCCCACGAAAGCTGCACACTCTACACACACTTTTCTTACCAATTAAGATATTTAAGTTGCCAACAAATTGGAAATTAAACATATACAAAACTCTGACAAACTAAAGTTCATAAAAATATTCCCTGTGATCTTTATGATTGACTGACTATAACATTTTATAGTTATTCGCATATACAGAAGTTATTTCTGTTTTAGTTTAAATTTTATGAAATTAAATAGTATGTTGAACATAAAGATATTTATAATTGAATTTATGCCTTGCAAGTGTGATTTTATTCACATAAAATCTATATATTTATCGACACGTTTTTCTTGATAGTTGAGTGAAATCTGAGCAAAAGTTCTTTTACATCTTTATACATAATTTATTCAATAATACTTGGTAGAAAATTGCACAAAATACTAAGAATTCTAGCGAATATATTTTAGTTGCACTTAGAATTTTCGGCAAAATTAAAAGTATTTTGGATTTTCAAATAAAATATGAAGAATAGAATTCTGGTCTTACATAAACCGACATAATAGTTTATATTTAAATTTTCATCAAATAAATTGATACTTAAGTGAAATCTGAGCAAAAGTCTTTATACATAAATTATTTTAAAATTTTTTGTAGAAAATCGAATTTAAATATCAAGAGTTCTAGCAAATATCTTTAAGTTTCACTTAATATTAGAGACAAAACAAAGAGTATTTTGGATTTTCAATAAAAATATGCAGAATATAATTGTCGTCTTACATAAATTTCTTGATTTTGATATAATACATAAACTATTTATTAATTCTTGGTAGAAAATTGAATATAAATACTAAGAATTCTAGCAAATATATTTAAGTTTCACTTAATATTAGAGATAAAACAAAGAGTATTTTTGATTTTCAATTTAAATATGCAGAATAGAATTTTCACTTACATAAACTGAAAATATCCATCGACACCTTTTTCTTGATACTTGTATAAAATATGAAATATTCATGCCATCCATAAGGAGCTAAGATCTAGGCCAGATGCTAAGCACATGTTACAAACTCCATCAGTTTGCTGTGATACTCTTTCTGCGCTGGTTAATAGAACTAAATCGGGCAAATTGCAAAAGTCAATCTGTGGCAGAGACCGTTTCCCAACACAATCTCTGATGCAATCTCAATCTCGATCTCGGCGTATTTGTCTGTGTTGCGTGTTGTGTGGGCGTTGCAATTAGAAGAGCTCCGTCGTGTTCTTCTGCTTCTTCTTCTGCAACAGTTCGACGTCTCGTCGGGCAATCAGTCAATTTAATCGCAACTACTCTCTCACACACACACACATACATATATATATCATTTCATCAGCTGTGTTGGGGCCACATTTCCGGCATATTTATAATGTTGCTGATCGTCTAGGTTTTGTTGCCGGGCAACATGTTGCAGCAACGTTTTCATTTGGCTTAATTGGTTGCGCCTCGAGCGGTTCTCAGGCCGGCAACAACATCTGTTGGCAAGAGAGGGCAACTTGCAACTTGCAACAGGCATCATCATCATTTTCAACATCATCCTCGTCATTGGCTGTCATTGACATTGGATGCTGTTTGCCTTTTATGGCCCATAGGCGGCGCTTTTGTGCCAGCGCTCGCTCGCTTTCTTCGCCATTTCTCTTGCGCGCTCTCTCTCTCTCTCGTTCACTCATCTGCTTTCGTTTTCGCATTCGCCAAAGCAAACAAATAAAATTGTCATAATAAACAGACTGGAGAAAAGGACGGACGGACAGACGGACGAACATTTGGACAGCATTCATTTCAATTTCCATTCGCTCGTTAAAATTAAAAAGCATTTTACGCACTCGCCCAAAGGCCGCTCACATTTTAGTTAAAAAGTTGCCTCGTTGAGAGGCACAAAAATTGTGTACAAATGCTGAAATGTAAATGTAAAAATTGTCTTTTAATACGCGTAGTTTCAATTAAGTTATAAAAAGATATGCAAAACTGTTGCCTTTTTCTTTAATTACTTAAGTTTATGGCCACAGCCACAACCAGCTAAGAGTCAGCCTAATTGCCACTTTTATGTCAAAAAAAAAAAAACAAAACAAAAACGAAATAAACAAAAATAAACCCGAAAAAAAAGAGTGAAAAATTGCTTATAAGCATTTCACATTACGCATTCGCCATGTGGCACGAACAGTGTGTCTGCCTGTCTCTGTCTGTGTCTGTGTCTGGGCCATGTTTACAATTTCTAAATGAAAATATTGAGGCGAAATGTTTTCCGAAACGATGCGCTTTTCTATGCCTAGCTTTTAGCCAAATTGCAACATTTGCAGTTAACACAAAGAAGTCAAAACAGAACAAATAAACAAAGGAATGGCTAAAAAGCAAACAAGGAAGATAACAAGACAAACTTAATTAAACGTAACGAAGCTTGTATGCTCTACTTGGCCAAAAAGTTACTTGGCTTATAGAGAAACACAATTTAAGTTAACAAAGAAGCTTAGAAGTTGACCTAAAAGGGACTAAATACACATAAAATATTATATATGATTTTTATAAGACACTTCTAAGTCTTGTGTATAAATTATTAAGTTGCTCAATCTTGACAAATTGAAAATAATAAACAATAAAATAACATTTTAGACTACAAATTTTACTTTATTTATTTGGCAAATTGGAAAAGTGCTCAGGCATCAAGTTTCTATTGAAATGGCACTACAAAAAGACGGTCTTAAAATGCGGCTCAAGAACTGTTGTGTTGTGCAACTGAAATGCTGAAATACTTGTCTACATGCATTCAGACAAGTAGATACGAGTACATAACATATGTATTCACATGCAGTTGGCCCGTTTGTTGTGCTCTCTTTTCCATAAACAAATATTGGGCTGACTTTTGTGTTTATTTGCACAGTTGGCGGCGAATTTGCCGCTTTGCTGAGTCTCGCGAGGGGCGAAAGTATGGAGAGAGGGAAGGTGGGAATGAGCCAGTTCCTGCTACTGTTTTGACTGGGCTCATTCAGACAGGCGGTGACCACAGGCGAGGCCTCTAAGCCAACTCCTGGCTGGCTGGGAGGATCATAAAAATGAAAACAGTTCGGGGCGTGCTATTTGCATTTGGCTCATAACTCTTTTGATTGCAAATAAACCGACGGACGGGTTTCATTCAGTCGATGTTGTTGTTATTGTTGTTATTGTTGTTGTTATTGTTGTTGTTGCTGTTGGTGTTACCTTCTGGGCAGGCTTGCTCATAAAACGCCAGACGCGAGTCGCACCCACGCCAGGAATTCACAACTCGCAGGCATCCTTCAAACTGGAGGCAACCAATACAGACCTAAAAGAGAACAAGGCATATATGCAAATGAAGTTTGTTTTTATTGTTTGGTCCCCCAACAACAACAACAACTGTTTTCGAATACTGTCAACCGGCAGACACTTAATGGGTTTTTTCATCTGCTCCGCAGCTCTTAACTTTGGGTCTCTTTCCTCTGGTCTCTATTCTCTCTCTTCTCAGTTCTCTGTTCTCGGTGTCGGAATGGGCCTGTCATGGCTGAGCATGCGTAATGAAGCTTAAGTAGAACTGGTTATAAAAACTGCCGAAGCGCATGAAAAAATCATACCTAAGAAAAAGGTGTTGGAACGATGAGCCCAAAGGTTCAGGCAAGTAGCAAGTACTATAGTTAACGAACTGAAGCTGTTTGCTACCAAAGGGGATGAGCTGTGTGTGCAATACCATTTCAGACCTAGACAATGCAGAGAGTGTGATGAAAGGTCATCAATTGTCACAGTCTGCTTAAAAATCTATGGGAACTACATTTAGAGAAACTAGGCCTCAAAGGCTTAAGCAACTTAAAGATAATTTGTATTAAAATATATGGAAATATTATGTCAAATTAAAAAAATAAATTTAAATCTTTTATTATTAAATTGTTAAATGTTGTTTATTATTCGCTTATATATAATACAATATTTGCACCTTCCTTTGATTTAACTTGATTTCTCAGAAAATAAAGTGATCAATTTTTCACACATCAAACAGAAATTAATTATTTTTATTTTTCAATACATTTTCCTCTATCTCCAGCTATATTTATAGACAAAATATACAATTTAAGTAAAGGATTATGTAAAGGTTTCTTAAATTGATGATAACCAATTATTTGATTGTTCTGTTTAAAGAGAATTAAAAAGTTGCATAATTGAAATAACTGAAAATTTAATGGCATCCAAAAGCTTCAATAAATAAATTGATTATTCATGTTAAATGTAACCGCAATCTGTGAAAATTCTGTGGAAAGTTGTTGATAATGCAAATTGATTTTAGCAGCTGGCTATTAAGGCCAGTTAAAAATACAAATGCTGGCAATACGGTATAAGCAAATTGCAAATATTCAAGTATTTTAAAGATATTAGGGTGTGTTTATGTGTGTGTGTGTGCTATCGCTATCTATGCATGCGTATCCTGCGCCCCACAGTATGCAACAACATTTTCAACAGCAAATTTAATGAATATGTTTGTGGGCGGAACGAGTCAAATTTAATTGAATTTATGCATCTGATTTATGGCATGTTGTTTTTTTGCCTTTATGTATGTGTGTGTGTTTTACTTGTTTAACGCCACAATTTGCGATTTAACACGCGCCGCAAAATCATAGGAAATTGCGTGCAACAACAACAAGAGTAACATGAACATAAGTGAAACACCTGAAAACATACGAAATGCTATCACTTTCAGTTCAAAAAGCAGCGCAAATATCATAAAGGAAAAAACAACTTTTACAATTTTCAAATATTGATTTTCAACAAAGGACACACTTTTTGCTTTTTGTGCTCTGGTCATGAAAACTAACGACATGCATATAACTGACACATAATGCCAAACGCACAGTACACAAATGGCCAAGAGAGTGGGCGAGTTGCAAGGAGAGGGGAGAGAAAATGGAGGACACGACGTGGGTAATAAATGAAGTGTGCAGCCAAGAAAAATGGCGACAGTCGCCATTTTATTTGTAGGACAAGGACTCGCATGGCATACACATCCACATCCAGATCCACACAGCACGGCAACCCGTTAAGTGAAATGGCCAATGCCCTGGGCATTATGGTAATGCAACACGGCTGCATCTGGGGGTCGACTTGGGTTCTATTTTTCGGAAAAAAAATTCACTTTTATAGCTTATATAAAAAATTATGACATAAGTGTTTTCCAATTTCTTTATTTCTTTATTTAACTAAAAGATGTTAAGAAAAATGTTATGAACTTAAATTAAATTACTAAAAAAAAAGGTAATTATTGTTGCTAAATAAAACATAAAGAATCCATGATAAATATATTTATAGTTTGGAAAATTTTTACATAATAATGTGCGTGTCTCATGAACTAATTTTAATTAGTTGTTGTAGATTGGATATAATTTTACATGCACTTGATTCTATAAATATTGTCAAAGATCTGCAGTTTACAATTTCAATCGAATTTGTTAACATATTTTGCAATTTTTAGAAATTAAAATAACCACATAATCTATTAAATAACTAACTATTTTTATTTTCATCGGATGTGGTTACATTTTGACTTCTCCTCTGCATTATGCAATACATTTTGCACGTTCTTTTTATTTACTTTTCGCTTTTTTTTCGGGTTTTCGGTTTTTCAATAAATATCCGCAAAACTGTGAATGTTTCATGTTGATTTCATGCTCCCAAAACATATTGAAATAGTGCAATAATAATGAAAGCCGCCACGCGAATCGCAATAAAAAATAGAGCATCTGAAAGGTGAACAGCTGAAAGGAATTGGCTTTAAGATACCCTGTAATCAACTGTAGAATAATTGAAAAGTAAGCAACTTCAGATATAAATTAAAATATATGTTATATTATTTAAAGTTAATGGTTGTTAAAGGTTAACAAACATAACTTAATATACTCCTTGACTTACTTCAGTTGTAGGGTATATCTTTACGAGCACATATGCATACACATTCTATATGATTTTTTATATGGTCAAACCAGCGCAATTGCAAAAAGAAAAAAAACGATGGAGAAACAGAATAAAAAATGTTGAAGAGAGCAAACGGAAAGTGGCAGATGAAACATTCCACTTTGCCGGAGTCACATTTCATTTCAATTTAATTTTCATATTCTCCTTTGCAGGAGGGCTATCAATCGGACCAAGCAGTCGGCGTATTGACCGCCCAGAAGCAACAGGAAGTGGGCACCCAGGAAATGGTGCAACTCAGTCGACGTCTTTACCAGGAACGCATCAAGAATCAATTGAGTGAGTATACAAGATATACTGATATACTAGATTTGAAATGGGAGGCATTGGCGCCATTAAACGCCATACAAATATACAACATTGAGAAAGGGTACAAAATTATACGAGTTTAGTTTCTGTGTTCTATGTGTAATTCTGTTACGCTGTGAATAACCAAAAGGCGCCCCCCACATCATCATCACGTTTTGGCCATAAAAAATGTGCTAAGCAAAAGGCATTTCGTCTGTGCTAAAGACAATGTCGGCATCATCTTGTTCTTTTTCTTCTTCTCGTTGTTGTTGTTATTGTTGCTGTTATTGTTGTTATTTATGTCTGGGTTCGTCCGGTTTAAATGGGGTGTTTTGCCTGGTTTGCTTCCTGGTCTAATGCCTTGGCACGTGACTACAAACAGAAGATGATGAAACATTGCCAAGCAGCTAAAGCTAAAGGGCACAAGACCATGGTTGAAATCCAGTTTAGGCCAAAAGCAGTGACACTTTCTAAATGGCCAACGAAATGGCTAAGAAACGCACAAAAGAAGCCACCAAAGCTTGCTGCCACCGCCCCACCCAAAACTCCAACTCAACTCAACTCAACTCAACTCAACCAAATGCCACACATTTTCTCTGCCATGTCGCTTCATCAACGACTTTTCTCTCTGCCCCTCGTTCCCTCCCTCTCTCTCTGTCTTCCTCTGTATTTTTTTCAGTGCACTTTCGTTGCAATTAAAACGAGTTAACTTGTCAACATTCTTGTTGTTGTTTTGTTGTTGGCTGCTCTTCATTTGAGTCTTCTTTCTACTTCCATGCTCTTTTACGCTAACTAAAGTCAGAGTTCTACAGTTGGAATATGATTATATTAACTTGAGTTCAGATGATCTTTTCAAAATTATTAAATTTATAAATATTTTTAAACTATTCTTTATCTTAAAATTTAATTTAATTTCCTTAATTTGCCACTTATATAATGAAATTGAATTTTGTTTAAACATCATGTTTATACTATTTCTCTATACAATTATTTAATTACTAGAAGTTTTATTGACAATTGTTAGACTTGTTACCGCTACAATTCTAAATGTTATTAAAAATATCATAAAATAATATTAGCTAAATAATTAACGACTAAAAACCGGATGATAAGAAACAAATTATTTTGAATTAATTTGGTTTAAGTATTTCTTTCATGGCGCCCAAGCATATTTTATAATTTCCATTAACTTTAAGTTCCCGCACAAAATATGTTTTAAATAGAACCGATTTTCATTTTCATCAATAAATAAAATTTTTAAAAAATACGTAAGTTTAGAAAATTATTGTAGTCCCATTTTCCCTAATTTCAAATGAATTAAAATAGCTTACACTAATTTAAACAAGTTAATCAAAAATTTAACTCAAATATTTAAAAACATAAAACCATCAGACTCCTATCAGACCTCAATCACGAAAACTGCAAACGATATTATAACATTCCTTAAGAAATCAAAAATTTACCATGCAATTTAATGTAATTAAGACTACGTTTTTTTAAATATCCCTTGTTAGTTTTAGTTTTTAAGCTTAACTATCAATGTTAATAAATAAATAAATAATTTAAATAAGTTCCGAAAGTGTATACAAGTTTCATTGAGCGTCCAACTAAAATTTCTGGCGTTTATTGCTGTTGTGTTGCTGTGGCATTTTAGTCTTGTGCTGATCTTACCAATTACTTCATTAAAAGACTGTGACTATCGGGCATACCAGCAGCAACAGCAGCAGCTACAACAGCAGCAATAACAACATCAACTACAGCAACTACAATAACAACAACATTTGCTCAGCGCAGTCATTGACAATGAAATGTGAGCTCATCGCGTGTATCTTTTTCGTTGCCACTTCCATTCGGCTGGAAAATTGCCATTTAAAAAGCGCGTGAAAATTGTCTTTCTCTCTCGGTCTTAACAATTTTTTTTTTTATTTTTTTTGGTGAACCGTTAAGCGCGTGTGGACAACAGCGACGTCACCACAAATGAAAGTGTGTCACTAAGCCTGGGAAATTGTTAACTGATATGCCTCAATGTAGTTGTTATTTCCCCTGTTGTTGTTGGTGTTGCAGTCACTGTTGTTGTTGTTGTTGTTGTTGTTGCTGCTGCTGATGTTGCTGACTTTGCTGAGGTTGCCGGCTGCACTTTAAATGCGTAATGATGCAACAATTTTCTTATCACATTTTTGTTGTCATTGGCAGCGAATAAACTGAAAGCCGCTTGGACTCGAACTCGGACTCGGACACGGCTTTTGGTTACAATCAATTCTTGTATATTGGCTCCCGTTTATTGGCATTTGCCAAGCGACATGTTTGCTTCTTAACCGTTATCTCGAATGTTTGCTCAATGTTGTTGCTGCTGTTGCTGTCGGTGGTTGCTGCTGTTGCTGCTGTTGCTGTTGCTCTTGCAACTGATTCAATTGTTAGGCATGCAATTTTCTATGGCATGCAACGGCTGAGATTCCATGGGCTTAGACTCTGTCCGCACATTCAATGGGCACTCGTAGTAGTGTTATTTATAATGGCATTCATTCATTTGTTTGACTTTGTGGCGTCTCTGGATTCAACTTCCTTATGTGGTTCTGTCGAACATACATATACCGATAACCAAATACCAGATGAATCACTCAGTGCATTCGTCTGATTACTCGTATCTATAAGTAACAGAACACATAAATCTATCTTTTATTTAGATTTTAAAATGTTAAGATAAGGTTAAAGAAATAAACATGAACAGCTATCGGAAATGAGATGTATCTTGAGATACCTTGATAATTTGTTTCCTGATAAATTAAAGTAAATCTGATCTAAATAAACATTTATTTATTTTTACATAAATAAAATATATAAGTGATGTTGCACTTTTTAAATAGGTAATGTAATTTTTATTTGCTAAGCAATATAAGATAAATTTAAAAATAAAACTTAACGTTAACGATATTAAATTTTGTTGAGATTATATAAAAAAATTACCTTAAGAGGTCAACTTTGTTTCGAAAGCGCTAAAATAAAGGCAGACATAACAAAATTCTTAACTGGTTTAACATTAAAATTGTGGGTTAAGTGCTGTTGGGAATATTAAAACTTAAGAGCCGAACTTGAGTTCGTTGTACTGAATAAATATTTTAAAATTTTTTCGGGGCAAATATTACCTTACACAAGAATAAAAATGTATTTCTCAGGGTTAGATATTGAAATTTGAATGCACTTCGGAAATAAAATAAACTGTTAATAAAATGGCAATAAATCTTTGAATGCAAGCCGAGAATGTTATAACCTTCGATATCAATTAATATTTATCGCAGGCATTAAATTGTTACATAGTAGTTTTTAATCAAGTTTACGCACGCGTTTTCCGCGCGATTTTAATCGCAGTTCAGTAAACTTAATTAAAGTCCGACGATGCACCGTTCAATGTTCGTTCAACGCTCAAAATAAATAAATAAATAAATATTGCAATAATCCAATCAGTTTAATCAGCGCAAATTCTCAGCGCTAGCGATTTATTCGCACGCGTTTTTTGTCACGTGCGGCTTTTGTCGCATAAAATGTTTTGCGTTTTTTTATTTTTCGTTTGACATTCGCTGAAAAATAAAATGTTGTGTATTCATCTTTATTGATCAGCAGCAGTTTGCACCTTTATTGCCAGTACCCTTTATGCATTAAGCGTTGTTTTTGTTGTCGCCAGAGGCAATAATGAAAAAAAGTATTTTGCGTACGCAGTTTTTATGCTGCCTCCCGTTATCAGCGTCGTTTTCTGTTGTCTGTTGCCTGTTGCAAATGCCTGCAAACTGCACGCCCAATAAAGTCATAAAGCTACAAAAGCAAACAAAGCAACAGATGTGAAAACCCACAGATAAAAGCACTTCAGAATCAGATCAAGCAACCCAACGCCCATTGGTGTTAGTGCCACCATAGCGGACATTCACTGTACTTAAACGTCATACGATTGAATCAACAAATTGGCAGACAACTCGGCGGCTGCCTATCAAAAAGCCACAGTCTTCCAAATGAATTATTCAGGGCGCCCAATTTGTTATTGCCCCACGAAGTCATCTTCAACAATGTGAATGTGGCGGATGCTGCAAGCATCTGCAGCTGATGTTGCAGCGTCTGTTGCTGCTGCTGCTGCCTTTGAACTTGCGCCTGCTGTGGGTGAAGTCACTCGCAAATTGCAGCACTTATCCGTGACCGTGGCGTTGCAGTCAACGCCCACAATTCCCATAAAGTCATTAGTCTGTCGTAAAATGCTACTTGCCACTGCAACCGGTACGGCATGCCACATGCCGCATGCCACAGGCAACTGCTCGTGTAAGCACAAGTATCGAAAACCTCAATTAGGAAGTGCCTTGATACATAATAGTCTGCAAAAATATTCAGTTAGCACGCTGAAGGTTAAGAGATGCTCATCTAGACAGAACAAAAGACAATAATGAGCAAAATTTTAAAAATAATTTGAATACATATTTAAAGATAATCAATTTTCTAAACAACAATTGAGGAAAATATTTTCAATAGACTAAGAGAACAAAATTTATAAATGATTTTAAGACATACAGTGAGGAAAAAGGGGTTAAAATAGTAATTTTTAGAAATTTTGAAAAAATCATAAAATACTCTAGCGAAGAGATTTTTAAAAATTGCTAAAAATAACTATTTAAACCACTTTTTCCTCATTTTCAGACAAAAAGTGGCTTTTTACCAATTTTCAAAAAATCATAAAAAATACTAGTGAAGACATTTAAAAAAATTTGTTTTTTCAGTCACTTAAAGAATTGTTTAAAGAATTTTTCTGCATCGAAATATTTTTTTTTAAGAATCGAGAAAAAAAGTTGAAAAACAGACTTTTTAAAATTTAAAATATTTGATGGGTACTTAATGGGTTGAAGAAATTTCTGTATCATTAGAACGGAATTTAAGTGAATAATATATTAATATAAATATATATATTAAACGTAAATTTGGCACATCAAATATATTTGTTTTTAAATATAATCATTTTGGGCAATTTACCCTTGATTATTAAAAATAATAAAATTGTCATTTAAATTTTAAGAATTCGAAAGAAAATTAATTATACTGAAGTTTGACTGTGAGTGTTTAATACAACAATAATGAATGAAAAATATGCATCTTACGCCGTTCAAGAAGTTTCCTTTGTTTCGCTCGCATCTTTCATTAATTTGTCTTTTATGGATGCCCCTTTGTGAAATGCGCTTTCTTTACAGATTGAATTTTAACCATTTATTTACATGTGCTTTTTGCTTTTAATTAACGCAGGACACTTGGCAACATCGCATCAGCAGCGGATTGAGATCGAGGCACGCTGCAAGTGGCCACAGCCGCGACTCATCTACATGAACAACGAGACGTCGAAACAGTATGCGCCACGTGCCACAATTCTGCATCGCTGTGACGAGACGACCGGCTGCTGTCCCGACTCCATGGTGTGCACGGTGAAGACCAAGGTGACGG
This sequence comes from Drosophila recens, assembly GCA_037043495.1. Taxonomy (NCBI): domain Eukaryota; kingdom Metazoa; phylum Arthropoda; class Insecta; order Diptera; family Drosophilidae; genus Drosophila; species Drosophila recens. The sequence goes on from JBAMBJ010004011.1 coordinate 30,017, forward strand.
TGGAGCTGCCCTTCTGGGTGCGGGCCACGAACAACGTGCGCTCCACGGCCCAAATGGTGCCGCTAACCAATCACACCGAATGCGAGTGCGTCAATTTGGCGGCGCAGCGTCGCAAGCGGAGCTCCCAGTGCCAGTGCCCCAAGCACTTTACCAACTTCAGCAATGTCACCTGGCATCGCGGCGTCTTCGCCGCCACAAGTTGCCGCTGCGATTGCCACCTGAGCGACGTGACGTGTCAGCGCATGAAGAACGGCGAGGAGGGATTCGCCATGTCTGAGCGCAGGTTAGTTAATAAAACTAATTTCTTACTTTAATTTACTTTAATTTGTTTATTTACTAACATGGATAGTTGAGCTAAAAAACTAAAACTAACAAGGGGTATTAAAAATATAGCGCTATCTGCAAAGGCCACTACTTTACTTTAATTTATTTATAATGTTGTGAGCAATTTAAAATTATCTAAATAGTTGTTGTATTCTGAATTATTTTAATTATATTTCAATAAAAATTACAGAAAACAGACAAAAACTCTTCTTCCGATCAAATTTCTCCCAAGATTGCTTTTAATTTAAAGAACATATTTTTTCTTTTTTTTATTTTGAATTTGAAAATTGTAAAATTATCTTTAACTTTATTTGGAAAAGCTAAAAATCCACAAATTTTTACCCTTTAAAAAATTATTGCATTTAATTTATTCATGTCTATTTCTTTATATTAGAATATTATTTTCTAATGTCAAATTTTAAGGAAAATATTTACGTTGTTATGAATTACTCAGTGCTTAAACTTTTATTTTTTTTTTGTATTTAATAATAAGATTTTTCTTAATTTGCAAATTGAATAAAGTCAAATTTTAAATTTGTAAAATATCTAACCATCGTCTATATATTTTCTTCAGATGCATCCTTCGCAACGAGTGCAGCCAGCCCATTTGCAATTTTGGACTGTACAGTCCGCACAGTGGACGCTGTCCGCGTCCATCACAGCAACAACAACAGCAGCGTCAACTGGGATTCGGTTAATCGGAATGGCCTCATTGGGTTTCAAGTCGAAACTGCTGCCATTTTAAACATAGCAATCCAGAACTGTGCATACATTTAACTATAACATAAATACAAACACACACACACATACATACACATACACACACATATATACTAACTACAGGCATAAAACATTAAAGCAATAAGCATTATCCACTGTGCGATACAGTGGGCAAGTCATGTGATTGGAAGCTATGTTTTCTTTAAATTAATGTTAAAATTAACTAGAGAGATTATAAATTATTGTAGAATTTAGGATTAAAAATGATAAAAATTTGAACATTTTAAATTTTTTAAGTCTATCAAATTGTTATTGCATTTTTTTGTACTTGGAAAAAGGGAACATTTCGTAAACAAAAAGTTATTTGAGAATAATTAATATACATATATCTTTTACTAGTATTTACAAAATTTAACGAATAAACTTTAAAGCATTTTATTAAAAATATATATATTTTTTATATAAAACTAAGATTTCCCAAAAAATATATAGGACGACTCTCAGTTAGTTTTTTCTAAAAACTTATTATAGTTTTAAAACTTGTTTAGAATCATAAAATATTGCTTCTAAGATCATGATTTGCTATTGTATCAGTACGGATAGTGTTGTCTCTGATTTCGAACTGATTGAAACCCAAGTGAAATTATTCGTTTTCGAATCAGTTTTCGAATGCCGAGCAAAAAGTATTGAACCAACTAACATTCAATTGTACTTAAGTTTCGTGTTTAAGCTTCAACTATAAACTATACTTATATATTACGATTAAACGATACAGCTAGTCAGCGATCGCAGATTTGTCTACTTCTTGAGTATTGATTGATGGTCCTGTCCAACCAGAGCACTGTCCAGACGACCACTCCCAGTGATCCATAGAGGAGAAGTCGAACATCCAGTAAGTAATACTGCCAGAAGTTAAGTTCCCTGGCCGGACTATAAAGATGCTGGGCACCTTTATGTCTTATTACATACTCCAGCCAATAGGCAGTCAGGTAGCTGGCACTTAAAGGACGATCCCGGTATAGCAAGGAATCCCTCTGGATGTTATTCTTAAACTCAGCGACAGTTAACAATCTTTGAATGGCATTTGACAACTCCACTTGGCTGACATTGTGCACGTCAAGGGTTAATCCCCAGCCCTTGTTTTGCATTTTACGCAGATTCGAGCGCTGATCTCCCACCAGAGGCAACCCCAGCAGGGGAACTCCATGATGCAGTGCCTCACTGAGGCTGCCCTTGCCACCGTGCGTGATGAACAGCTTTGCTCCAGGCTGGCCCAGAAGCGTTGCCTGTGGCCACCATTTGGCCAGCTTAATGTGTGCGTGGGTCAAGTTAATGCCGCTCGCATTGCTGCCATCGTAGGTCCAGTAGATGTCATACTCCGACAACTGGGCAAAAGCCGCCGTAAAGCTCTGTTCCAAATGGCTGGGCGCTGTGCGCCAAGTGAAACGCGTGCCCAGACTGAAGATGATGAACGGCCGGCTGCCTAATCCCATGTCCAGTGCACTGTCAACCGTTGACTGTTCCATCACAATGCCACCGATGTCCAGCATGCTGGGCAGCAAGGGCGCTACGGGGCCCTCGCTAATCATGTGGTGATTGTTCAGGGCCAGGACAACGCGACGACGCATCGCCTCAAAGCTGGGATAACGAGGCGACGGAAAATGTGTGCTGGCAAAGCAAAGAAATGCATTTAAATTAATGTTGCTTTTTTAAACAAAGCTCATCTTATCTTGATAACGACTAATATTTAATGTTGAGCATAAGCATAAATGTATCTTATCTGAAAATTCCATTTCAATCGATCATATTTTAATTTTTTACTCTTTACTTAATGATAAACATTATTGTTTGAGCAATATTTATGAAAACTTACACGATAATCTGATTATCTAGTTATCAAATCAAATAATACTCAATATCGTTTTATGACTATAGAAAATGCAGCTTTATGTATTTCTTTTGTTGCTTAAAATTAAACTTAAAAGAAATATACGACTTCTATGCGGAAGAGTTTTACCAGTATTATTTTATATCGTTATTTAGGAACACCATACGCTACCTCCCAGCTAAACTTTTTGTTTGAATTTAGAGGAATAAGGGGTTAAACACAGTCACTATTATCTAAAAACTAAAACCGAATGCTAGCGAAGAAATGATGCTTGATCAAGAACAATGATTTTGGTGTAAGTCCCTATTAGCATTGTTTGAAGAATAATGATTATGCACCCAATAAATTTTTTGGTGGAGCCCGACGAAAATAAAAATCCATGGCAGACTATTACAGAGATTGTAAAAAAATTTACATGTGTACCTGGTGAATTAACCATTAGTTTTCTAGGTCTTTTAGAACGGTCCCTGAAATTTACATACAATTTGCCTATGAGTCGACTCAAAAAAAACTTTATCAATTACATACTTTAAAATTAACAAATTTTGTGGAGTCCAGTTTTCTATAAACACTAATGTATATACTGAAAATTTAGTTTCTAATTGATTTTAATATCTTTTTCCATTGCTATAAAAAATACAGTAGTATTCTCAATTTAGTTAATTTAAAAAAAAAGAAAATGCACTAAAAATATAAGAACTTTCTAATTAAACCCTAATTATTTCTAAAAATGTATAAAATTTTCTAAAGTATTTTTTATCGATTTGATTTTGACCATGATAATTGGACGATTCTTACACAAAATTTCATACATAGCTTATATTACAAAATAACTTTTTCTATATCAGCAAAAGTCTAAGAACTCACCTATAAATCCGTTGCATAACCTGTCTGGCCAATGTCTCCGAAGACTTCTCCCACAGGCCAAAGAGAAGGCCGGCAAGACCAGTTCGCTGGCGACTATCGTAGGGCTGCGGGACGTACCAGCGTTCCTCGGGATTGCCCATCAGACTGTGGACAAAGCCAGTGGGCTGCTGGGTGTGTATGATGACCACGGGGCAATCGAAATGGGCAGCGATGCCCAGAAGATGTTCATTAAAATGATAGCCAAGCAGCAGCAGATCATAACGAGGTGTTGGGACATGTTGCATAAAGTCCCGCCAGGCAGGTTGATTCAGCAGCTCACCAGCGAGTTCCAGCCGAGCGAGTGTCCACTGTAGGCGTGTCACAAAATTGTGATTGAATTCGGGCAACTGTTGTTCCCTTTTTGCCGGCAGCTGCCAAGGTATCAAAATGTGAGTGAGACGAGAGCTCGAATTAGCCGCCAGCCAAAATTCATCCTCCAGTGGCAATGTGGTGACCAGTGTCAGCTGATGGCCACGTTGCAACAGCACACGGGCCACCGCCAAATGGACGAGCAACTGCGACCGGTGCACATTCACAAATACGCCGAGAATGTGATTCGCCGAGCTGCCAACAATGCTCCCAATGAGCAGGGCAAGTGCATAGCTGACCGGCAAGTTCATAACTGCGACAGCGACAAGGCATCCACATTAACGGCCCATTATGTGGGCCTGGTCGCCAAGCAATCAATCAGCCTGATAACGCACTTGGAAATTTGCTTACACAACCAATCGCCAAAGCCAAAAAAACACAAGGGAGCATATCATGTAATGAGTAATACAGTTAAGCTTTCCTATAGTGAACTTCAAAAGAGTGACTTGAATCACAGTATTATGGTTCCAATGCTGGTGTATATAATTAAATATCTTATCTGTGCGGAACAACTAAAAAAAAATAATAATTACATATTATTAAAAAGATCCATATTTATGATGAATTTAGGTAAAAAAATTATTTCCACGATTTTTTTAAAATAAATTTTGAAAATTGAATAAATTGAAATTGTATTGCGTTTTTTGATAATTCAAAATTTCAAAATTTTTTAATTCAATTTTAAAAATGTATTTTAAAAAAAAAACATAAATAGGCCTCTTTTAAAATTTTTTTTTTTTGTTTGGGTGTTTCGCATAGGTAAGATAATTACCTTAACTTTAATAACGGGCTTAGCTGCAAATAATTTTTGCAGCTGAAAATTAAACTGTCCCACGTTTTTGCCATTTCACTATGGGCTGTAATTGATTTTATACCCTACACTCATTACTTACAATGAGCAAAGTCAGGGACTTTTAACTAAAGCTTCAGCTTCGAACACTTTAAAAATTAAACAAAAATGAAAATATACAAATTTTAAATAAATAAATAAAGTGAACACTTTTATTTCAATTAAATAGAATATTATTTAAAATCTATGATTAATCAGATATAACATTTTCAATTTGAGTTTCTTTTAAAGTCCACAAATATTTCTAGAGTTTCATGAAAATATAAAAATTTTAAATAAATATTCCGAGTTTCATGAAAATATAAAACTTTTAAATAAACAAATGAAAAGTAAAATAGTGTACACTTTTAATTTCAATAAAGTAAAATTTTATTAAAAATATATGATTAATCAGCTCAAATATTTTCCATTTCAGTTTCTTTTCAAGTCCAAAAATATTCCTAGAGTTTCATGTTTCACAAACTCTACAAAATCTTATTTTTTGGGCAATTTCGAGAAGAAATCTTCATGAAATTCCTTGATAAGCAGCCTAAACTTGTCCGTTTGCTGGGCCAACACCAGTTTATAGTCATCGTGCTCGTTGTCGAGCATTTCGTCAGCCTCGCAAAGAGTTTGCAGGTAGTGCAACCAATTGGGCTCCAGTTCGATGATCTGCTGACGTGTTTGCTCCGACATTGTGACGCGATATTTATGCAGCAATACAAATAGCTCCAGCATGGGCGTGAATCTCGCCTGTTTCAGGGGCAAGGCCTTGATGAGGCGCTCGAACAGCTGTTGGGCAATTGCGGATTCTCGCAGTGTACGTGGCACCTGCAACACCTTGCGCTCATTGCGTTCCATGTAGCGATAGACAGCTGTAAATAAAAGTCAAATTTTTAGTGCTAACAGGATATTTAAATATTTAACAACTTACATTGTATCAAGGATGTTGCATGATCCAATAGAAATTTAATGTTTAACGCCTGCCACTTCTCGATCCAGTCGAGAAGTGTGCTCTTGATGGGATTCTGATTGATGAGCACAAAATGCACATGGGCAATGGCATCCACAAAGGATATATCATCAGCCAGCGAACTGTAAAACTCAATGCCGCCCTCAAAGACACCCGCCGTTTTGGCACTAGCCACCAGTCGTTGGGTGAACTCCTCATCTGTCATCTCCCAGAGCGCATGATGCTGCAGCCAATGTGCCACATAGTCAGCAATTTGTTCCTGCTGCCTGGCAATTTCTGCCTCAATGCTACGCACCAATTCCGAGCATTCGGCATCCTCGCGAAACACTCTGGCGAATCCCGATCTTCGCCGTTCCTTGGGCAACTTCAGCTTATGGCCCAGTCGTGGAAACTGATCCACCAAACAATTGACACGATCGATAATGCCACGCAGCACTCTGCCAATTATCTGCATGTCGGGTGTGAATACTATCTGTGAGTCCTTGACATCCGATTCCATGACCAGAATGGGCCTCGGCGGCATATCTTCCTCACAGTGCAGCGCAGCCTGCAGCGACTCCAACGAACTGCGAATGCAACTTAAAAACGCGCTGGCCAACATATCATCAAAGACATTCACATATTGATGCCACTCGCTGGGCAGCTACAAATAAAAAAGGAAATATATTGAAAAATATTTCGGTTAGTTGCATTATTTAAAAAAATTAAAGTTCTTTTTACCAAAACTTTTGTAATATTTTATCTTTTAATTAGGGGCATAAAAACAAATTTTTAGGAATTCCATTTCTGTAATAAGGTGAATAGTTTCAATAGCATTGGTAATTTAGATTTATAATTTTCAATTGCTGTGCACTTTTTTTTTAAATTTCTAATAGCAAATTCAAAAAATATATATAAGTATTCCAAAATTTTCTCGATTTACATATGTATATATTTCACAATTCTAGTAATATTACAAAATCCATTTAAAAATGAAGCTCGCAGGACTCCCATGCCAAATAGGTCCGAAAGTTAAAATTCTAGAGCAGTGGTGGTCACGCATGGGCTCCGAGAGCTAGCGGCTGCTCCCGAACTTTATTTCTGCCTATTCGGGGCCGTGAAGTCGCACAAAAGACTCGGGAGCAAAATAGCAACAACAAGAAAGCACATTAGTCTTGCGAGCAAGCTAACAAATACAACATAGTAGCAGCTTGGGTCGACATTTTTGACACTTAAAATTTATGACCGTCATAAAAATTTACAACAACAACATAGCAAAGGCGCAGTTTTTTTTGCTCGCACATTTGGGTGATCGACAAAGTAGGTAGACTCTAACAGGGTTGTTGTTGTTGTTGATGTTGTTGCAGTTTTTGTTGTAGTGCTCCCGAATTCAGATATCGTGCCCATCGCTTTTCTAGAGACATTCATTGTAGAACACATTTGATACTAAATTATTCATATCGTTGCTTACCTCATCTTTGACATCCTCAAACTCTCGGGCCACGGCAAACATGAGTTCCACAATGTTGTTGTAGTGCATTCGCAGGGCGGTGTTTCCCCGGTTCAACCAGCTGCTCAGCTGCTGCTCAAAGACGGCGATGTCGACGGCGCCACTGAAACTCAAGCGAATCATGATCGTGTCACAGATCTTCTCGCAATTGCGAACGATTTGTCGATTGGCCCGCTTGTAGATCTCGACAATCTCGCGGAGATACTCGACCTGCTGCATGGAATCCTCCAGCCACTGAGAGTAGCCATCGCTGGGATCGACAATGGCGCCAAAGGTGATCTTGTAAATGCCCGGCGCCAGTTGACGATCGCAGGACGAGATCAAGGGTCGCAGCAGCTTGCGCTCCCGATCCGTCAGGGCGTTCATGATGCGATTGTAGTCCAGGCACAGTTGCAGCACGCTGTTGTACACATATCTCAGCGTCTCGTTCCGTTCGTAGATCTTGCGAATGGGCGCGGGTATCACAAAGGAGAGACGCTCAAAGTGCTCGGCCTGTGTGTTGATGTCCAAGACGCTGGGATCCATGTTGCACTGCAGCAATGTCTTGGGCTGCTTGCCACGCACCAGCAGATGACGATCGAGTATCTGGCCGAGATTGGCGGCACATTTCAGATAAGTTTGCTGCCAATTCTCATAGGAGTTGTTCATCTCCCGCTCGAAATCCGAGCGCAGCAACTCGAACTTGGCCATGACTCCAATGGCTTGGGGCACACTCGGCAGCCAGGCGTTGTGGCTGCGCACCAGACGATCGTAGATCCACGTCAGGCGTTCCATATTGATGCGATAGGCGAGCGCCCGCCGCCAGGATTCATGCTGCTTGCCGCGCTCCTGCAGCAGCTGCCGCGTGGTGGCGTCCATGTCCTCGCTGAACAGCTGCCACACGTAGCTCACCTGGCGCAGGTAACACGGCCGCAACGTGGCATGGTAGGAGTAGTAAAGCATCACATTGAGCGCCTCCAGCGCCTCCTCCACGTTGCACACGCGCCGAAACACATGGGAGATGAGACGCTGCTGAGTCTCCTCCATGTGCCGCATGCTCCTCCGATAGCTGGCCACCAGTTCGTACCACTCGCCGCGATGTACGTTCAACATGAGATCCTTGGAGCCACAGCCTCTGAGTTGATCGAGTGCTTGCACAAATTGTTGCTCCACACTGGCGGCAATCTTCTCCAGCTGCTCGCCATTGGTGCCACTGAATTGCGCCCTCTCAATGTTCTCCGTCTCATCCAGACGTCCAAACACAATCATCGACTCGCAAATGTCCATCAGATCACCGAGGCGCTCCATGAAGGCATTCACATGGTTGAAGATGATGCCCTGATCCAGTTGCCAGCCCACTTTCTGCTGCTGCTGGCTCTCATGCTCCTTGTAGGCCAGACAACACTCCATCGACAGATTACACATCTTGATGCCAAAACGTGGACGACCCGCCAGGATCTCCTCCAGCTTTATCTGCTCCGTGCAGTATTTAATAATCTGATTGCTCAGATTCCGAAAGAGTATCGTGATGCCTTCAGAGCTCTTGTAGTGCTCCGAGTGCAGCCAAATGAAGTGCATCAGGTGAAGGATGTGGGGCAGGAGTTGCGTCACAGCCGCCGGCGTCGCTGCCTCGTCGATTTTGGCACAGGGCGCCACCAGCAAATCAAGGTACTTGATGTTGGACATGGCCAGAGTCTCCTCCAGCTTGGCTGCCTTAATCAGCTGCTCGATTTGGGGCATGTGCACCGAGTGCCACTGGCGCAGCACCTTGAAGACACGCTGCACATCGAACTGCACCAGCTGGGAATTCAATCCCTGCAGCACTTCTACTGCAAGAAAATATAAAGTACTAAATTAGTGGGGAAATCTAAAGTGAATAAGATTAAAAATAAACCAAGTGGGAGAGGCTATAGTCGAGCTCCCGACTTTAGGATACCCGTTACTTATTTAAATAAATTTAAAATACTTTTTATTGCATGCTTTTAGGCACTAACATTGCTTAAACTTTAATCAGCCATTACCATTTTCTTTTTGTCCGATCTTGTTGTGTTTAAGTAGGATGATAAATAAAAATGTTAGTGGCTTTTTGCGCTTTACGGAGGCGGAAAGGGGTGTGGCAAAATTTTAAACAAACTTAATCTGCGTGGGGTTTACTTTTTTAGGGTATCAAACGATATATAGGTATCACCTACGGCTTCGGTTAAGTTAGAATTTTGGTTTTAGGTAATCGGTTACGCAAAATATTAGGATATCGGTTTCGAAACGGTTACCGGTAATAAGTTTGTTTCGGTTTCGAAATTCCAAAAATATATGGGTCCAACACAATAATTATATTTGTCATTTTTACAAGAATATGTTAAAACATAAACCAAATTTCTTGGATTTCAAAATCAAATTTTTATTCAATGAATTTTATGTTCAATTTAAATATATAAACCCAAAATTATTTAAGAAAACGACAACACATTAAAATTCAAATTTAATTTAATGATTGATTGAACCTAAACTGACCGTTATGCATGAACCGGTTTTTAAACGGTTATTTCGGTTTGAATAATTACTTTGTTTCTGTGTAGGTACAACAAAAAGTTTCGTTTCAGTTACGGTTACCAATTTTAATCGGTTAATACCGGTGAAGGTTTTAAACCCTGCTTAAAACGAAACATAATCAACCCTCGCCACTTTTTAGGTACAGGGTCTAAAAAGGCATTTCGTTTTTAAGGGCATACTTACAGCGATATTCCCAGAAATCGAACTCATCGCGCACCGTGGCCAAATCATTGGGCACGACCAGCGTGCGATCGCCCAGGAGCGTGCGAATCTGCGTCGTCCAGTAGACGGCAATGCTCTCCAGGCTCTTGAACAAGGCTCTGTCGCACACAATCTGCTCGCCGCCAAGCTGATGCAGCACAAAGGGCACATAGAGAATCGTAATGCCGCCAATCTTGGAGTTCATGGCATAGAGGAAGGCCAACAGCTTGTCGAGGCTGGCACAGAAGCGAGAGCGCACACTCGCGTTCCAATCGCTGTAGTTGCGAAAGATGGGCGCATAGAATCGCTCCAGCAAATACAGTAGACAACCATCGACATCGCTGTGCACGGTGCCAAAGTGAATCTCGTCGTGGAAGCCATCGACAGTGAATATCTCGTTGGGCTCGTTGCGCAGAAAGTAGCTGATATCATCCACGGGCTGCGAGGGAAATCCCAGGTACGAGGTCAGCCTATTTCCATCATAGAAAATGGTTAGCAAAGGTTCGTTAACCTCCAGCAGCCAGCGTCTGATGATATCCAGCGATTGTTCATGCCAATCGCGTTGGTTCAGCGAGTACAGGGTCGTCATGCGCTGTATATACTCGACCAGTTGATTCAGCTCCTCGTCGCTATAGGTTGGATGCGGCGTCGCAGGACGAATCTCCTCTGGCTTCACCTCTTCTTTGCGCTCTAGTCAACCAAAAATAATCGACTTCAATAATTTTTAAAATTCATTTTCAAATTACTTACCATCATCATCGGACAAATCCGAGTCAGTTAGCCGTTCATCTTCCACAGCACTCGAGGATGTCATTTTCTTTGTTTAATTTACTTAAAATACACAAAAATTCAAACAAACAAGTCGTTACTATGGCAGCTGCATTTTCAAAAGCCCGTTACTACTGCACACAAAACAGCTGTTAATGCTGTGCACATTTTACAACACTTGAATGATATCGGTATGCCACCACAAAATGAAATCGAATACGCATATCGATACATCTTAAATAATAGACGCTATTATTTGATTGACGTCTGAATTAAATTTAGCGCGGTCGGACATGGCGAAAAATACAAATAATAATTTTGCAGCGATTGAGCAGGAGTGCATTTCGGCCAAAGCACTGTTCCCCGAGCTAAATGTGCAGGTTGATGCTGCGTAGGCCTTACAACCAGCCTTGCCAATTTAGCTATTTTCCCGACAGATTTAGTGGGTTGCAACTGGCAAATAAATATAAATATAAAAATATGGTATTGTTTTTTTAGCATTCTGTTATTTTATTTCTACCTTCTTTCCATTCTAATTCAGAAATAAAATAAAAGTTTGCTAAAAAACGTAGTACCATAATTTTTATTATTTCTTTAAAATTTGACTATTCAAATCTGGCTATTTTTTAACGGACTAATTTTGGCAACGCTGCTTACAACACTTGAATGATATCGAGTGTGCCTATCGGTATGCCACCACAAAATGAAATCGAATACGCATATCGATACATCTTAAATAATAGACGCTATTGTTTAATCGACGTCTGAATTAAATTTAGCGCGGACGGAAATGGCGAAAAATACGCATAATAATATTGCAGCGATTGAGCAGGTGTGCATTTCGGCCAAAGCCCTGTTCCCCGAGCTAAATGTGCAGGTCAGCGACATATCGGAGCCCACCGAGGCCTTTCTCACCCGCGCACTGGTGCATTGCCTGCGCGCCTTCGGATTTCGCGTCGAGCCGCCGTACAACGTCGGGAGCGAGGCCATCGACCAGTCGAAGGTGAAGCGCGTCTTTCTGGGCATGCTGTGCCGGCAAACGCAGCGCATACTGCAGATATCGTTTCCCAACATGACCTATTTGTACATTGACATCATAGCGCCAAGTAAGAATGCCTCAAAAATGTAAACATTTGCATTATTTACAATTAACTTTACGTTTGCAGCTGCCAAAAAGACGTTGAACACGCTGGATGTGCTGTGCAACTACTATTGTTTCTACAAGATGCACAAAAAGGAGATCATGACACCCATCATGGAGCGCCACTTGGAGCGACAGTCTTTAATTGCCGTCATAGCGGCCAACAAACGCGAATTGGAACAGCGCAAACAGAGGGAAGTTCAGAATAAAACTGATATTGCCAAATGCGAAGCCAACATAAAGAAGCTACAAGCAGAATTGCCCAGAGCAGAGTCCGAGCTGAACAAACAGTCAAAGCACCTGAGGCAACTGCAATCGGAACTCGCAACGCAGGAGGAACAGCAGTCGGAGATTCGCAGTCAGGTGAACGACTTGCAGCAGCTCGTGGTGCTGGACAGCGACATGGCGGCACTTAAAATGTGCGTATTATACATTTTTTGGTAATTGTTTAATACTCGCGGGTAATTTTAAAAAAAAAAAAGGGAAAAAAACCTCAGAAAGAGAGCAATTTATGATGAATTTAGGTGAAAGAATTCTTAGGAGGTCTCTTCTACTTTTTTTTTAATTTAATTTAAAAATTTTAATGTAAAATTAACTATTTTCATGTTTCTTTTGTGTTTTGCACGGTTGTTGTGGGCTTTTCATTGGAAAACATTCCAATTTATTGGAATCAACCATGAAAATCCCAAAACAACCGTGAAACAAACACAAAACAAACACAAACTAGTCGGCGGTGCTACAGTCGAGCGGTACTCGATTGTCGGAGATCCCGTACTTATTATAAAGATATCTCAGAGACAACTCAAAAGATTTGCATACGTCAAGACTTAATTATGGACTGCACTCGTTCCTATGGCAGGCTATATGATATAGTAATCCGTACTTTCAATCAAATTTGGTCAGTATGTATGGGACCATCTATTTTGCATATTTTGTCAGTTTAGTTGAAATATGCGTCAAACATGCAGAAAAGTTGCATGACTAAGACTTGATTTTCAACTGATTGTTCCTATCGGATCTATATGATATAGTAGTTAGATTCCAACCGAATTTGGTCAGTATGTATGGGACCATGCCCATATGTCATATTCTGTCAGTTTAATTTAGTTATCTCAAACAACAAAAAGATTTTCATACTCCAAGACTTGGTATGTGGACTGTTCGTTCCATATTGGCAGCTATATGATATGAGTAATCTGATTTCAATCAAATTTGGTCAGTATGTATGGGACCATCTATTTTGCATATATTTGTCAGTTTGGTTGAAATATCTCAAACAGCAAAAAAGTTTTCCAGTACTAAGACTTGATTTTCAACTGATTGTTTGCTATGGGAGCTATATCATATAGTGGTCCGATCCAAAATCTAAAACAGAACTCGATCTGCATTGCAATATAGACGAACCTACATACCAGGTTTGGAGTCTCTAGCTCTTATAGTCTCCGAGATCTAGGCGCTCTTACAGACGGACAGACAGACGGACATGGCTATATCGACTCGGCTGTTGATGCTGATTAAGAATATATATACTTTATAGGGTCTGCCACGCCTCCTTCTGCCTGTTACGCACATTCTTTTTGTGACAAAGTTAATGAGACATCTTTACTTATTTAAAGTACGGGGTCTAAAAAGGTCTGTTGCTCTAAGAATTTTAAAATTCAATTAAAAAAATAGAAGGGACTCGCCCAAAAATTAATACGTCAAAATTCATCATAAATTGCCCTTTTTCTGAGGTATTGTTTTTAAATTATCCGCGAGGATTAAACAATTACCCACATTCTTTATATCAGCAACAACAACTCATTAAACAACACTCTCATTTTAGGCAGACGAAAGAGCTGGCAGCCCAAATTGAGAAACACAAGCCGGAAAAAGCCAAACTGGATCAAATATACAACGAACGTCGCCTGGAAATCGAAAAGATCTCGCGACTAAATGATGAAATCGGGAATGCCCTCAATATACTGCCACCAGATGTGCTCGGCGATTACAAAGAGTCGCTAAAACACAAAGATCGTCTGGAGAAGAAACATGTCGAGCTAATAAACAAACTGCAAAATCTGCAGGACACGCAAGTGAAGAGCAAAAAGCTGCTCGCACAGACGGAGGACAAAAACAAGGCGCGTAAATTGCAATGTGAACAGGAAGCGGCAAAGCTACAAGGAATTGTCGCGGAAGAGGAAGCACTGAAGCAACAACAACAAAGCAAATTCGAACCGCTCGGGCAGAGCATAAAAACGCTGCAAGCGAAGCTGGCGGAGGAACAGCAGGTGGCCGAAGATCTGAGAATATTTGTAATGAAATTATTTGGTGGACAAGCCGTTTTGTCTTAATATATCCATTTGTTTATTTCTCTAATTGTAAACTGTTTACGCTTATTGTGGGGTTAGGAACGAATCATGTTTCCATTTTCTTGCTCTCCAAATGCGCCTTCAACTGTTGACTGAAATCATCTTCGACATTATCGTCGTCCCAATTATCCTCCCACACGTTCGGCTCCTCCACATCATCGGCCACGCGAAAATCTGCAATATTAAACAACAATCAAATCAATTGCCGAGTTGAAAAATAAAAACAAATTGTCACCTTCAGCGGGAAACTCTTCGAACTCATCATCCTCCTCTAGTAAACCCAAGTCTTCACTTTTTTGGTTAGACTCCTCCTTATCCTTTTCCTTCTCTTTGTCGGGCGCAGACATTTTTCGTATGTGTTTGTAGCTTACAGCTGAATTTCAATTGTTTTACAATTTCTCACTTATTTTTGACGCTGAACTAAAAATGATGCCGAGTCATTTGTATAGGTGGAGCAGAGTTGCATCGAAACGTTCCGAATGAGTTGCCACACCGTTTTAAGGTAACAGCTGTGTAAACGGTGTGGCAGCACAGAAAAAGAACGATGGACCAAATAACATTTTTTTTAAACGGATCCTTTTAAAGACAATTTTTAATTAAATTAAACTAGAATTTTAAAAAATATCAAATAAATTTGTCATTTCAGTGATAATGTATTCTGTATTCGCGCCGTGAGACCACTTTTAGCTCCGAACAGTCGACAGATTGTGGCGGTCAGGCGATACACTACGATAACAACTTTCTTTCCAGCGCTAAAAAATAATAGAGCTGTCAACCTTCAAAGTAATAAAAATTCCCGCGCTTGGCTGCTTTTTGAAAGATGCATTTATTTCTTTTTTTTTATAACATTTTGACTTGTGGCTATTTCACTTTTAAGCTAATAGGGTTATTGAGCAGTTTGAAGTATACGTAACTTTAACATTGATAATAAATAGATTTGCGGTATGCTTTTGATTTATTGCATGTGTTGCATTTGGGGCTATAGGCTGTTTTTTTTGCTTCAAAATTTTAAATTAATTTCGCTGGCCAAAACGGTTGATTTTTCATTTACGCTTAGTGTAAAAATTTTGTATGCCAAAATATATCTACATATGTATTAATATAGATTTGTTTCTTTTGTTTTTGTTTTGTTTTTTAAATATGCTACTTTTATAAAGGAATAAAACACCATACATTTGATTAATTTATACCATTTTTGAACTTATTGTTCGATTTGTGTTTTTCTTGTTGTTTTTGTTTTCTTTGTGATTTGTTTCATTTCCGGGACATTAATCGCTCTCTTTTTATCTCTGCTCTATACATTATTCATCACAGACGCACAACGCACAAATAAACAAATAAAAATTAATGCTTCTTATTATCATCATTTAACAATTTGTTTTTAAGCTCCAGTTTTGCTTAAATTCAACGCGGATTTGTATCATTTTATAATACTAATTAATGCTGTTTTTCGAAAGTTCAATAAATAAAATAGCTGCAGATATTGTTGATATTTTGCATTGGATCTTGGATCAATTGTTTAAAAAGTGCATGCCGCGTCCTTCCTTCCTTCCTTTAAGTTGCACGGCCCTTTGTTTGAGTGTGAGTGTTTTAAGTAAGTAAGTGACTTGATATATATAGGTATGTTCATGGTAAGTGTATTATTAGATACATATAGTATATAGTACATAGTATATGAAAGCTTTCTAGAAAAACAGTTTTTTTTTATCACATATAGAGAGGAAGTGTTAAATATGTTATCTGTTGCGTTAATAAATGTTCTATTGTTTAGATACTTCTGTTTGTATACAACTGTAAATTAAATTAAACAGCTTAGCCTCATAAAATGCATAAAAGTAGTAAATACATACATGCATTTGTACACATATTTCAATTTTCAAGAAGAGCACCAATAAAGTTTCGCTTGAGCTTAAGCCAAAAAACTAACATATTACCAAGAATGGGTTTTTTGTTTGTTTGTGTGGAAAACAAGTTTCAGTAATAAATATAAAAAAATTAATTATATTAACAGACTAAAAATACAATTACAATACGTTAAGGTGCTGGCGAACAGAGCGTGTTAACAACTCGCAGATATTGCCGATTTTTCCAGCTTTCTAGCACCTTTATAAATAGTTGAGAGCTTTGTGTGCTTCCTTCTGTTTGTATGTGTGTGTGTGTGAGTGTGTTTGTGTAACTCTTTTAAAACGCTAAGCGTTCTCTAACGGTTCTGTTTCGCGCTTACAAACTACATAAATACACATCGAACATCAAAAATATTGAATACGCATAATAGTAATGGATTAATCATTAATGTAATCGCATGTGTGTTAATCACACACACATACACAGATAAAATCTGCTTAGCAACTTAACGAGTAAAGCTCGCTGAGCAGTTTACTCGTCCTGTTTGCAAGCAATTTACAGTGGCTCACAGCTTATTTACACCAGCATCAAAAGCAACTTTAGTCAAAAGCTGCAATTACAACTAACTAAAATACAAAGCTTATCAAAAGTGTTTACAGAAAACTTAAGTTATATCAACTCATAATTTGAAAATATTGAAAATGACTTGAAAAGTTTTGAGATTTTGTAAAATTCAACTTTTAACTAAACAATTCTAATAGTGACTGCAAAAAAATAATTTTCAAAAATCTCTTCGCTATGTAAGGGATAATCTTAGACAAATTTTGTATGAAAAGCAGGAAAAAGTGACTAAAATTTTAATTTTTTAGCAATTTTTGAAATTTTTTTTCAGTCACTATTAGAATTGATTAGAGAAACTTTTTGCATCAACAAATTTAAAAAAAAAAAATCGAGGAGTTGAAAAAATTTAATTTTTAAAAAAGCTCAAAAATTTTCAATATTTCTTTTTAAATATGAGTTAATATAACTTTAGTTTTCTGAATATACTTTTGATTAGGCTTGTACTTTAGTTAGTTGTAATTGCAGCTTTTGATTAAAGTTGCATTTTGTGCTGGTTGAAATAAGCTGTGAGCCACTGTACGCTATACATATAAATTTTAAATATATATATATAAATACAAACAACAAATTTCTACGCGATGTGGATACTGATTTACTCGCGTCTTGTACGCTTAGGTCGTGAGGCTGCAATTGAATCTCCACCCGCTGAGGATGCACTCGCTGTGGATGCAGTGCCTCCTCCGCCGCCAATGCCGCCCTCTGTCGCTGCCGCTATAGCCGTTATAGTTGCCGATATCGTTGCCGTCGACTGTCGACTGTCCGAGACGCCACGCACTTTGCGTGAAGCCACCGATTGGGCTGTGACTTGAAGTGAAATTGCGTGTGTGTTGAGCTTCTCGGCGAGCAGAAGATCCTTTAGGCCCTTCATTTTCTGGCTATACAGCGTGATCACTGGACGCTTTAGCATGATCTCGAATGGATCATAGTCATCGACGAGTGCTGGAGTGCTTGTCGTTTGCTCAACGATGTTGCTATTGCTTTTGCTTTCCTCCAATTTAGCTTCTTTGTGCTGCTGTTGTTGTGGCTGCTGTGTTGCCTCATTGGCGCTGCTTGCCTCATTTGGCGTTGATTGTACCAAAGTGCCGCCATTGCTTGTTGTAGTTGTTGTAGTCGTAGTTGTTGCTGTAGCCTCCTTGTCTGCATTGTTGCTGCTTTTGTTGTTATGATGCGATGCCGTCTCTACTGCAACGCTTTGTTGCTTCTGATCGGCAAATGGTTGACCGCCGCCTTGCAGCAGAAAATCTGGATTCAATATCTTTTCGCCACATGCAGCTGTTAAATCTGCCAATGTTGTGGGCAATTCCGACTTGGATTTCTGTGAATAATCAAATTGTAATTGCATTAGTTTCATTGCTAACTTAAAGAATTTTAAACAATTTTTGTATGATTTACAAATTTATAAACTCAAAAAAAGGGAAAAGAAAGTGAAAGCTAGGAAATATAAATTACAAAATAATTTGTAATTTTAGTAATCAACCTGCTTGATTAATAAATGGAAAAGTATCTCTAACGAAAAAGCCTATAAAAACGAAACGAAAACGAACGTCGAAATGGGTTTGTTTTACTTTTCGAACTCGGTTTCGAAAACGTTTCGAAAATTCAATTAAAGTATTTCAATTTAAATATAGCAGATAGAAGGTAAATTAGACTAAAACTTCGTTGTTCGAATTTTGCTATTTAATTGAAGCAACTCTAGCAGCTGGTATCAATAGCAAAAATTAAAGTAGAATTCAAAGCAGCTCGGTTTTGTTTTTTATAAAATATTTTATAGGTGCTTCGAAAAAAATTCTTTTAAACTGTACTTCAACTGTTTAATCTTGAAGTAGTGATGGTAATCGATTCTAAAAATGTTTAACATTATTATAGTTTTTTATAGCTTTAGGTATTTCATTTTAAAGCTTTAAATTACATTTTCTTTTAAATCCGGCATTTGCTTTTTTTTTTTCGATTTTCGAAATTCGGAACAGCAATCAACTCGTTTTCGGAATTCGTAACAGACCTAATTGTTGGATTATTAGAGCCATATTATTTTTATTTAGGAACTACACTTTAATGTTTTTAAATAATCCGAAATCAAAAAAAAATTTTGTTTTTAAATCTTTTCAAATTTTTTTATATTTTTTTTTTTTCTTATTTTACTCGTATTTTTCAATTTTTTTTTTTTTTGTAGCTTTTCTTTTTTTGCTAGTTTAAGCAACAAATCTTACCTCTTCCTTCTTGACAACAGTGATGTTATTGTTGTTGTTGTTGCCCTCCAAGTGCAGCGATGATTCTAAAGTCGCCGCTGCCGCAGCTGCCGCCGCAGCCGTTGCCCTCTTAGCCTCTAATGCAGCCGCCTGTTCAGCCTCCAGATCCTCGGGCAGTTTGATGACCACCTGTGAGCGTATGTCGTAGTCGAACTTGGTAATGTTGTTGACCAGTGGCTTGGCCCAGCCAATGTGCAAAATGGGTGTCAGGCTGTCCTCCTCCCACTGACAGATGCCGTCGTAGAAACGCAAAAGATTCGCAAACACTTCCGCATCACGGAGAATGCTGCGCGCCGAGTGACCCGAGCTTTCGGTCTTCATCACATAGGGTATCAGCTCGTTGGCAATGTCCAGCAGCTCCTTGTAGATCTCCTCGTCGTCGCGACACTGATACGTATACAGCCGTATCACATCCGCCGCATTCGCCCAGGCGGCAAAAGCCTCGCGATACTTGAGCAACCGATTGTAATAGTTGCCCTGAAAGATGTGCGGATAGACGTGATGATTGTGGTAATACGTTCGGGATGCTTCGATTGCCTCGCGGAACAACTGCTCACAGCTTATGCTGCGATGCGTGCGATTGATCTCCTCCAATTCACCCAGAAGTCCCAATGCCATGGGATAACGCTTCAGGTGGCCTAAATCGTAGAGTAGCCAGAGGAGCTGCTGCTGCAACTCGGCCACCTCAACGCAATCGCTGTTCGCACTCAGGGAGATGTTCAGGGCCACACAAATGGCGGCCACTTCCATGCCACGCTCACAGACGACGGCCAGACCGCCCAGATATAGCCAGGAGCCGGATTCAATGCCCGCGCCAATGTCCTGACCACGTTTATCCTCGCTGCCTTTGCCATGCCAGGTCACCTCGATGCTCTCCACACGCTTCTGACCGAACATCACCCAGGCATGATCCTCGGAGATGGCCAGACGCACATCCCGATATCCAAGCAGCTGACAACCGGCGGTTGTGGCCAACGCAACGCCAAAGCAATCCAACTTGTTGCCCGACAAATAGCTGTAGAGATTCTGCAGATGTGCTCGATCCTTGTAGCTGCTGCGTATCAGCGAATTCCATATCACATCCGACACCTTCTTGATGATATCACGCGTGGCCTGACGATGCGGCTTCGGCTTCTCCACCACCGACAATATCGTCTGGAATTTCTTATACAGTCCGGCTATCAGCTCGTGGGTGACCACCGGAAAGGGCACGCTGTTGCCCATGATGACATCGCTGCTGCTGCCTAAAAAAGCATATAACCGATTAGTAAGGAATCATACGTAAATAGACTTTAAACTTAAATATATAAAGTTGCTTTAGTTTCTAAAAATTTAGCTTAAACAACTTTTGGCAGTAGAGCTCTAAAAAGTATGCTAAAATATTTTGCAATAAAAGTAATTGTTTTACTGATATTTATTATTAACAAACTTTTATTAAAATAATTTTAATTCACTTTAATTAACAGTTTAGGCTTGGAAAAAATGCATAAAATAAACATTGGAATATAGGGGTTATTTTTGAGCATATGAATTCTGGAACATTGCCGAATTAAAATAAAATAAAATTTTTACAAAAAATATTAGTTTTAGTTTAGTTGGCTTATAAAAGCCAACTTTTAGGCTTTGAAAAAAATGGGTAAAATAAACATTGGGATATCAGAATTATTTTTGTGTATATGAATTTTGGAACATTGCCGAAATAAAAAAGCTAAATCTTATAAAAAAAAATGTTAGTTTTTAAAGCCAACTTTTAGGCTTAGAGAAAAATGCGTAAATTAAAAATTGGGATATCAGAGTTATTTTTGAGTATATGAATTTTGGAACATTGCCGAATTAAAACAGACTAAATTTTATAAAAAAAAAAAGAATATGGTTGAATTAAAATAAAATTTAAAATAAAAAAATGTATCAGTGCCATTTTTGAGTATATGAATTTTGGAACATTGCCGAACTAAAAATACTAAAATTAAAAAAAAAAAAAATATGTTTGAATACAAATAAAATTAAAAAAAAATTGCTTTACTTTTAATAAAATGTTCAAGCTCAAAGAATTTGAATAGTTATTTTGCGAGTGTGGAATTCGAAACATCACGAAAATTAAATGACACAAAACATCTGCATTATATTATAAATATTTGGATACGCACCTAGGGCCGCTTGTGCTGCCTGTGCCGCCTGCGCCGCCTCGCCCGTGGTGAGCGACAGTTCGATGTAGCCAACGACAATGGAGAGCAGCGTCAGATCGGGCTCGATGGCGCTGGTGAGAGCACGGCGAAAGAGATTGACCACATCGGATGTGGATTTGAGGGGAAAGAGGCTGGCATCGATGATGCCATTGAGGGCCATGCAGGGACTGGCGCTGGCGCTGCGTGTAACCGTTGACATGGCCAAAAAGGATTACACAAATTGTTGAAGTAGTTGCAGTTGTTGTTGTAGTTGTTGTCAGTTGTTGCTTCTTCGCACTTGCCACTTCTACTTGTGCTTCTACTTCTTACTTAGCACTGGCCGCAGGCGCTGTTGCATGCACACTGGACTTGACTTGCACTTCTTCAACATCCACTTGGTAGCAGTAGCCGCAGTACAGCCAGACACTTTGTTGCTGCAACATTTGAGAGCGGTGGGCAAGGGCAACACAGAGGGCGGGTGACACGGGAGTGTGTGTGTGTGTGTGTGTGTGCAATGGACGCTACAAGTTGACAAACAACTTTTTACTTTCCACCTTGTTTGTTGCGCGCACTGTTTGCCCTTTTTTTTGCTGCTCCTCTCTTCTTGTTTTGCTTTGTCGCGTTTCTTTCTATGTGCGTTTGTGTGTGTGTGTGTGCACTTCTTATTCTTGAGCAGGATTTTTATGCAATCTGCTGCGCTCTCCGTGGCGCTGCATTTTTTATTGCTATTACTTTTGCCATTTGCTTTCTGTATGTATTGTGTGTGTATGCGTGCGTTGTGTCGTTCAATTGCACTGACACTTCGTTAATTTTGTCGTGCAGTTTGCAACTGCTTTCGTTATTGTTGTTGTTGCTGTTGTTGTTTCTGTTTAATATCCTGTCGTCGCTGCGCACTCGTTTGCACACGTCAGCAGCTGCAGCAGCAGAGACCGCAGCAGCAGCGACGCGACGCTTCGAGAGTTTGGCAGGTGCGTAGTGCGAGCGACAGCTGAAATTGCGTAGCTTTGTCTTATTGCGTAGCATCCAAATTAACCCGCCTCACCTCCCCCGCCAACACACGTGCTTGCTTGCTTGGTGCGTATGCTGCGGAATTTGCGTCGTTTTATTAATGGCCTCCTATTTATTATGTTTTATAACATTCACACAGCCCGCTGCACTAATATTTTTAATTTGCTTGATTTTTTATTGCTTGCTGTGAATTTTTTGTGTATTTTAAGTTTGTTTGTGATTGAAAACTGCTGTTGCGTCGACTGTTTTTGTTTTTGTTGTTTGTGCCGCTGCTTTTGTTGTTTTTATTATTGTTGGTAGGGCTGCAAAATCAAGTATATCGATCATCGGTGGTTTCTCGGTTTGTGCAATGCATCGATTTTTTGGCTAGCTAACCAGGGCCATAGCGCGCAATTTAAGTGTGAATTTTTTTATTGTTAACTAAGCAATAATTTAGCAATAAATTACAACTTCATTAAACCAAACAAATTATCAATTATATAAAATAAAGAACTTTATTTTAAAGAATGTTTGGTGCACGTTAAAAATCCTTAATATGAAAAGCGTCCATTTTCTGTGGCTTGTTTTTTGGCTGCCACCCTTTTCTGGGAACCGAGTGCCAGTCTTTTCGAGAAAATATTTAAAACAGCTTGCAAGAGGTGGAGAATCATCGATGTTACCCTCCATCGATGTTATCCATGTTTATAAATAAAGCATCGAAGAAAACATCGACAGTAAATTCCAATTTGAAAATTTTCCGTGTTTGGATCCCAACCAAGGGGCTGCCACCTTGATTTGCCAAAGTTGAGACAAAGCTGCCACACAGTTGCAACTTTCGGTGTGTTTTTTTGTATTTTTTTTTTCATTATATTTCAAGTGCAATTAAAAAAACGAAGAAAATTCTAAATAAAAAAAAATAAAACAAAACTCCTGTGAAAGAATATTTATTTAAAAAAAAATATGTGGTTATTTAACAACTTTTCTGAAAAGTGTTAAATATTGTCAAACAAAATACCGTTGCCAAGATTGCCACCTTTTTTTTGCCAATGCAATCAGCTGATTAATGCATTTATTTATCTTAGAGGTGTGTTTGTGTTGATCATTTTACCAAATATAAATAAACCAATGCCGGCATTTCTTGATTTCAACTGCAGCCAAACCATCGACTGCAAACAGGGCGCAGTGCGTGCAGTTCGTTATAATGGTGAACATTTGTGATTTACACATTTATTTCGTTGATACTAAAGATATTGGATTTGTTTTATTAGTGGATGGCACTTATTGCATGAGTTGCGGCTCGGATAAAAAGGTGAAACTGTGGAATCCAGCCTCGGGATTGCTGCTCAAGACATACGGAGGCCATGCGGACGAAGTGACCGATGCTGCCGGCAGCTGTGACAGCAGCTACATAGTCTCCGCCAGCCTGGACAAGAGCATTATCTATTGGGACGTGTCAACAGGTGCCAAAGGATTATTAATTAAATCAATAATTTAGTAGTTAACTGCACAAAAGTGTTTACGCATTTTAAACATTTGCCATTTTTATTTTAATAACAGAGAAAGTTTGCAGCTTTATTTTAACAGCGAGCGAACAGCGATCCCTATTAAGAGGGAGAGAGGGAGCACCAAAGGCTCAGCTTCGTCTAACAGCTCTGTTACTGCAATGTTGTTGCTTAACATTGGTGTGTCGCTTATTAGTTAAATGATTAGGAGTTGCTGCTGTTACTGTAATGTTATAGTTGTTATTAATGTTATTGTTTTACAGGCACACCTGTGCGTCGACTGCGCAGTCATGCCGGAGGCGTGCGATGTGTTTGCTTTAACGAAGACTCCTCGATAGCGATTTCCGGTGGCCGTGACAATGCCGTGATGTGCTGGGACATCCGCACCCGCCGCCTGGATCCTGTGCAGGTGATGAAGGAGGCACGGGATTGCATCACAGCGGTGCTGACCAACGAGCACAAGATCTATGCCGCCTCCCTGGACGGCTGTGTGCGGCACTATGACATCCGTGTTGGGGAACTCACCTGCGATAAGATTGGCCAGCCGGTCACGTATCTGGCCCAGACACGGGATGAACAGTGTCTGGTCGCTGGCTGTCAGGACAGCGTGGTCCGTTTGCTGGACTGCGAGACGGGCGGACTGCTGGCCGAGTACAAGGGCCATCAGGCCGATGACTATCACATCGAGTGCGGCATTTTGGCCAACGATGCGCACATTGTGGCCGGCTCCAGTGAGGGATGCGCCTACGTCTGGGATCTATTGGAAACAACAGTGCTGCAGCGCATTCGCATAAGTAAACGAGGATTTCATTATGCTATTATATATCATTATGTGCTAATTCAAATCTTAATCTGTATCCCAACAGGTGACAATGGCGGTGTCGTCCACTCACTGGCCACGCATCCCAAGCGACAGGAGCTGCTGTTCGCCCGGCGCAGGGACATGTATGTCTTCACCACAGACCTGCAAATTGAGGAGGAACAACTGTAGCCTTATTTACTTACAATTAGCCTAAAATAACATCTAGTTTTAAGTACAACTATTTAAAAATAATGCAAATAGTTTTTTATATTTATAGAATATTTAACTCCAAATTTGGTGGATAGTTATTATTGCCAAGTTCACTTCTGGCTCCGCATGATGGGAAAATACCACCACAACCATATTTTGGAAAATAGATAAAATTGTTTCTGATTATTAATCTATTTCATGATTCTGAGACTGTAAATTTTCGAGCAAAGCGAGCGCCTAAATGTATGCAGTAATTATAATAATGTTGAAGTTGGTCAACTAAAAATTTTTTTTCTCAAATCAGTTAAAAAGTTACTTTTAATCATACCTGTTAAGTAAGGATTATTAATCATAGACATTAGTAATCAGATAATTTTTGTTTAAAAGTCGAACTAATGATTAAATTACGATTATTTTCGGTTTTTCCCAATTATTTAATGATTACGATTCCAAAAAATCAGAAATAATCTAAAATTATTCAAAAATAGTCATAAATAATCAAAAATAATCTGCCGCTAAACACGAAAACGGCAAAATGTTTTTTAATGTAGCGTTTTCGAAATATTCAAATTTTGATATTTGTAAATTTCCATTTCTAAATATCAGATTTGGCCAAGCAAGCACTTCAATTAAAGGTAAGTAAATTCTCTTCAACTTTCTTCTGTACAGTATTAAGAAATAATCAAAAATAATCCGACTACCTAAAAACATTTTTTAAATTTTAGATTTCTGATTTTTTGTAATCGTAATCATAAAATATTCACAAATTTTTCACTACGATTTATTTCAAAAATAAATTGATTGATTAGTAATTCTAATCGAAATTTAACAGGTATGCTCGAATATAATATTTCTTTTTAATTTAATGCTGAACCAGGTTTTTTTCCAGTTTTTTTTAAGTTCTCCAGTTTTCTCCTCCAATTGTCCAAATTTTCGTATAAAATTTGCTCCTCGTTATAAAAATTGTTTTCAAATTACACCATTTTCAAAAATGCTGTTCCGTTGCCGTTCTGAAATCAATAGATGCCCCCAAAAGTATATTAATAAACAATAGATAAAAACACACAAATTGAATTTCTTTGAGGGGAAAAGGAAAAACCATTTATTTGACATAATTATTTTTGTTTTTATCGTATTTATTAATTATTTAATGTATTTTGTTGTTTATATAGAGCATGAATGTACGTAGTAATATGTTGTTGTTGTTGTTGTATGTATGTATGTTTGTATGTATGATCTGGCTTATATAATGCATAATCATGTGATTCTGTTGTTGTTGTTGTTGTTTAGCTATAATTCTGCAGGACTGCAACTGCGCGCATTCTTCACACATATTCAAATGCCCAATACATGTGCAAGTGTGTGCATGTGTATGTGTATGGGGTGGAGCGCCGCTCTCTCCATCATTCTCAAACTCTCTCTCCGTTGTGGGGGCGCCAAGCCGTTGCTACGCTGCGCGTCAATGCATCGCGGCATTCTCATTGGTCAGGGCGGGGGGGACACTATGTGTCGTTGGTTCCTGACAAAAAGCTGCCTGCTCTGCTGGCGCGCAGCGTCCCAGCGGCTTAGTAGAGAGATGCAGGCTGTCTACTACACTCTCTCTTTCTCTCTTTAGCTGTGGACACACTCACACATGCATGGGGCATTTGATACGATTACCTTTATTTATTATTATTATTATTTTTTAATTTTAAACTCTGAACTCTCGCTGCTTGCAACTTATGTTCTAAGGCATAATACATATTGTATGTATGCAATTTATTTATTTGTATGTATGGATGTTTATATATATATGCATAATTAATGTACTTGTATTTAGTAGTAATATTATGTAATGTTGCGTTAGCTTATGTATTTATATATTTATTTATATATGTGTAGTTTATATAATAAACGATTTTCACTTCTTACCACGCACTCTCACTTATTAATTAAAGATTATACATAGCAACAAAAACTCAATAAATTCCAATTTCAAAAAATATCGCATGTTTTTTGTTTTTTTTTTTTTTTTGGGCAAAAAAGGAAAAAATACAATTAAGTTCTTTTTACGTTTTATATATATAATTGTTTATAATGTAATTGTTTTAAAATTAATTAAATAATAGAAAATAATTTAAAAATGTAAAAATTAATGCGATGGTGTTTATAGAGTTCAGCATGCTCATCATACATTCACATTTATACATACATATATATAAATTATGTATACATATTGATGTTTATATATATATTTGCTATAGCATGTACCATTTTGTTTGTTTGTTTTTGTTTTTTCATTTTGTTTGTTAGTTTTTGTATTTTTTTTTGTTTGTATTTTTCTTTTTAACTTTTTTTCCTTTTGTTTTGTGTTTTGCATATTTATACTTTAGTTCTCTTAGTTTGCTCTATTTTTTATTTTTATTTTTGTTTTGTATGTGTATGTACGTTGTGTGTGTGTGTGTGTTTTTTTTGTTGTTGTTTGTTTTGTGTAATAAACAGAAAATCATAAAATTTTATGTCTATTTTGTTTTTGTACTCTGTTTTGTTGTTACTGCCTGTTGTTGTTGTTGTTTCTTTCTCTTAACCAATAAATGAACAAATATTTCTTCGCTTCTCTTTTGTTTTGTTTTGCATTTTAAATTACAGTGGCTGTGAGTTCTCTGTAGTTTTGTTTTTGCAAAAATGGAAAATGTGCTGAAATTGTATTTTTTTTTTGTAGTTCTTTTTTTTTTGGTAAACAAAATAGAAAATTCAATCAAATTTTAGTAGTTAACTGCACAAAATTGTTTACGCATTTTTATACAATTGCCATTTTTTTATTTTGGTAACAGTCAAAGTTAGCAGCAGCTTTTATTTAACAGCGAGCGCGATCCCTGTTAAGAGGGAGAGAGAGCACACAAAAGCTCAGCGTCGTCTAACAGCTCTGTTAATGCAATGTTGTTGCTTAACATTTGTGTGTCGCTTATTAGTTAAATGATTAGGAGTTGCTGCTGCTGCTGCTGTTGCTGCTGCTGTTACTGTAATGTTATTGCGAGCGCCTTTAATACTAGCGAGAGAGGCGCTGCTGCGGCTGCTGCTGCTGTTCTTGTTGTTTTGAATGTTGCTGCTGGGCAATCAGGACGACGGCAGCTGTTTGGCAACAATGACACCGGGACGACACTGCTTGAGGGATGTTGTGATGGTAACTGGATGGGAATGATGACTCGTTCCCCCCGCTGCCGATGACGTCCCACTGCTCGTCTGCACCTTGAAAATGGCGGTGGGCGTGACGCTGGCGCTGCAACTGCTGCCCATATCTTTGGCCGCCTTGGCCGTGATAATCACCTGCTTGTTGCCCTTCAGCTGCAGAAAGGGACGCAGCTCGGCGAGGGCCGCGTGTTGTTTGCCCGTCGTCAAGGCCAACGGCGCATCCTGTGCCAAACGATGACCAGTTGAAGTTATCAATTGATGATGTTGCTGTTGCTGCTGCTGATGTTGCTGCTGCTGATGTTGCTGCTGGTGATGATGCGACTGTTGGTGTTGATAATGCTGCTGCAATTTGTGCTGCTGATCCCCGTCCGCAAACAGATGATCCCCCTCCAGATGACGGATGGCCTCCACTATGGTTTCGAGATTTTGGCGGGAACGCGTAAACACCGCCGTGCCGCTCGCCATCATCGTCGTCGTCGGCTGGTCGAGTTTCTCCGTCTTGACCTTGACTTGAATTTTCTCATTGATTCGCTCCACCTCCACCTTGGGCGTGGCCTTGATCGCCGCCTGCAAAATGGGCGTGCTCATGCCCTCGGCATACGCTTTGGCAATCGCATTCACGTTCACCTCATTCTCCGACTCCGTGGAGCTATTCGACGACAATATGACCTCCTCATGCACCTGATCCTCACTAATGATCTCGGCGGCTGCATCCGATTCCAGTTCCTCAATGCTGGAACAGACCACCACCTGTTGTTGGCCGGTCATCTCATCGATTTCCACATAGGAAACGGTGCCGCCCAAATCCTCCAGCTCCTCGGCACGCACAAAGTTGTCCGTGTGCTCGATAACCTCGCGTGGAATGTAGGCGCTGCTGCTGTTCGTCACGGCTGCAACTGCTGTTCCCGGCGGCGCGGTGGCAACACTGTAGAGCTGTCGCTTAATCATTTGCAACTCATCCTCGAGCAGACGCCGCAAACTGCGCTCCTTCTCCAGCTGCTTCTTCATCTCGAGCATCTCCTTGGCGGCTATAATGCTCGCATTGTTCAGCTTATTGGCCGCTGCTGCTGCTGTTGCTGCTGCCACGCCCCCATTGCCGCCCGACAGCAGGGTCATTGGTTCGGGGGACATGGAGCCGAGACCTTCGTCGGAGCTGTCGCTGATCGTTTGCATATTGATGACGTTGTCCGTCAGTTTGCGCTTCTTAATTGCCACAGCACTTGCCCCACTGTTCGTGTTGTTGCCGCTGTTGTTGTTGCTCGATTCGTTGGCATTGCTGCTGCTGTTGTTGTCGCCTCCGTTTGCTCCATGCTCGCCCACTTGACGCTTCAGTTCGCTGTTCTGTGTCAGCAGCTGTGTCTTCTGATTCTCCAGATCCACAATGTATTGGAAGGTCTGTTGCAGTATAGCCGCCTGAAGAAGAAGAAGAAATGACAAAAACAAATTAACATTAATGATAAATAGTTGAAATTATTTCAACTAATTTAAAGCTGATTAAGATGAATTTCAAATACAACGTTTATACGACAGTTAAAGTCGCTGTAAAAGAAATAAAGTTAAATTAACCTTTTAAGCAAGGACCGAAACTGTTATGAGGAATATAAAAAAAAATCACTTTTACTTTTTTATAATAAAAATCAAAAATAATGATTAAATTTGATTTTTTTTTTTTTTATGTAAATTAGGTTATCATCTTCCTGATAACCAAATTTACATATGTTGAAAATTTGGAATGTTTATCTTGAGTATTAACAAAGATATTCTAAAAAGACTTTTAAAAACAATTTCAAATTATAAAAGTCTTTAAAGACTTATATATTTTCAATTCAAAAAAAATAGATATTTGAAACTTTTATTTTTTTTCCTCACAAATAAAAGTTTTTCCAGACTTTTATTTTTCTTAATCTCAAATATAAGTTTATTGGCTTTTTGCGGAGATACTGTTTTTACAAATAATTTGATGTATTTTAAACAAAAATCGCATTAGTCCTTATATGTGATTTTTTGAGTTGAAATTTTGATCAATAAAAATTATTTTCAGTCCCTGCTTTTAAGTTTTATTCTTAGAAAATACAATTTCAAGCAATAGCAATAAAGATAAAGTCAAAACTTGCTAAATCTTCAACTTCTCATTTGCAGATCTTTTAATTAAGCTCATCGTATAAACACTGCAGCACACATGCATAAACTAATGTGTACATGTGATATACTAAAAAAAACAACAACACCATCTGGGGGCTAACAATGAAACTCATTCACAAGACGTCGCAGAGACGCAAGCAGAGCGTCAAGCAGCGCAGCATAATTGCCAAAGAGTGAGCGAGAGAGAGCTTTTGATAATTACCGCAAATGAATGCACGCACATACACACACACACATTTTCATACATGCATACTTGCATACATACGTAAATAAGTAAGTGGTTGAGCTGTTTTTGTTTTTGCTGTTCTTCTTTTGTGCTTCAATTTGCATTGGTAGTGGAGATTGTGGTTATAGTAAATAGTGTAGTAAGCCTGTTGATGTTGATGTTAATGTTGTTGTTGTTTTCTTGTTATGCTGTGTTGTTGTGACGCCGTCTTGCCGAAAAGGTGAAGGAACTTGTGTCCTTCAAAATGCGCGCGTTCTCGTCACAAACAACACATACACACATGCACATACATATTTACATGTATGTATGGCTGTCTCAGCATACTTGCATTTGTATGTGAATTCAAGTGTTTGCAAAAGTTGTTTATGCATTTTTGCTTCGATTTCGAATAAAAATGTGCGTGGGCAACGCATAACGGTGAAAAGTTGCCTAGAAAGCAGCCTCATCACCAATACCAATACCATCAACATAAAAAGCGTAGGCGAGAGTATGCAACACAAAAAGTATGCACAACAAAAAAGAAGTATGCAAAAACGGAAAAAGCATAAAGTTAAAAACTCTGGCAACACCCAAGCAAAGAATGTGCATGCAGCTGCAGGCAGAGCAGTGAGAGAGGCTGAAGCTGCGGGCAGAGCAGTGAGAGGAGAGAGAGAGGCTGGAGCTCAAACTGAGGTTGGCGGTTGCAGCAAACGCCGACGCTGACGCCGACGCCGCATCATGGCAAAGGAATGCGAAACTCTGTAGAAATTCTTTAGCTTTAGCTTTGATTAAAAAATAATAAATCTCTGTTGTGGTTGTTGCTGTTGTTGTTGTTGTTTGCAGCAGCCCGCAGCAGCACCCATAAAACTTGTTTCACATTTTTCTGGTCGCCGCTTGTTGTCGGAGGTCACTACTACAACAACTAGTACTCGAAGCCGGCTACGACTACACACACACACACACACACACACACACACAGCTGCTAGTCACTCTCTCTCTCCTTCGGCTGGCCACCCGCTCTCTCACTCAATGCACAGCTGTCTGGGCGGCCAATGTTGTTTTGATATGATGATGGGGACACAGTAAAAACCGATTGAGAGAGAGAGAGAGGGCAAATGCACTCTGTGTACAGTTTTCTCAGCTTTTTAGCTATGATAAAAATCAGCGTCAACTTTGACGACGGCATTGCAATGTCGCGCGCATATTTTATAAATGCAATAAAGAGCACATTTAAGATTTTCTATCTTAATTTATTCAATTCATTTTTGTGTTGCGCTTCCAAAGGCCGTTCATTGACTTTACAGACAGGCAAATTGTTGTTGGATTGCAATGGAAGTGTGTATTGGAAAATGACAAATGTTGGAAAGTCGAACATGAGAATTTGCAAGGGGCTCGCCACAAAAATGAAACTAAATAAAAAATGAAATAAGAATAATAAAAATAAAAATTAAATAAATTTACTTTTAAAACTTAAGAATAAACTTAGTGACATAACAGTCTCAAATATGATGAGTTTTAAAACAAAAAAAGAAAAACTCTTAATTAGAATATTATTATATTGATTATGATTTTCTTATTGGAGAAAAGCTCATGAGTCTCGCACATCATATGGAGGCAGCTGTGTTGGCCGGCTAATAAGAAAATATCGTCGTCATATCTGCGACGCAGTCAGAAAATGCCGGCAAAAATCTATACACAAATCGCCCCCCAGCGAAAAACGCTAAAAAGCAACAACAACAACAAAACGCAATAACAACAGACGCCACCAGAGGCTACAGCTGTACTACAACTACAAACACTCACATACATACAATACACATGTCAAATACATGCATACAAAATGCTATTCATCTGTCTGTGTAGTGCCTCTGTTGTTGGTGTGAGTGTAAACAAAAGCCGATCAAACGCGCGCGCGAGACACTCGTTGTTGTTCCAACAAGAATCCCAGCCAACGCGTTCGAGCAACCAACCCAACCAAGCAACCAACCAGACAGCCAGCCAACAAGCAAAGCAGCGCAGGCAGGCAGGCAGCGTTTTTGCGGCGACTGTACTTTTTTCCAACACACTACGAAAACACACCACCAAGCAGCAGCGCAGCGCAGGCAGCAGCAGCAACAGTTCCAATACGAAAAGTTTTTCAATATTCGCCGGCGTTTCGTAGTCTCACCGTCGTCACAAATGTTGCTAGAGTGTTGCTGCTGCGCTCGCTCTCTTGTTCACACACATATACAGAGACTGTGAGAGCGAGAGAGCGTGGCTTCGTTAAGTTTCATTGCCAGTTTGTTTCGCTTGAAACGGAAATGGCACAGCAAGCAGCAGTAGTGGCGAAAAACATGTGGATTCAAGCTTTTTCAGCTTTCGGTGACGCTACTTTGCTCGCTCTCTCGCTCTCACTCTCACTATTTAGGCGTCAACGTAAACACGTGTGCTGTTCTCTTAAGCTTCCAGTTGCTTCCAATACAAATTGGAAATGTCTGTTAGCGCGCTCTCTCTCTCTCTCTCACTAGCAGCAGGCAACGCGTGTATGTACAGCAGCAGCTGACTCGATGCTTCTGCTGCTGCTGCTTTGCCGTCTGCGTTTCTATAAATGGCGCGGCGGCCGCTTCGTCTGTTTCTGTTTCTTTGGCCCTACACTACAATTTTTGATTGAATAAAATGCATAAAAATAGCAAAATACTTGCAATGAGCGCGCCAGCTGCTGATTCGTCATCAGCTGAGTTGGCAGTTCTGTTCAGTTATGTATTTGTATGCGTGTGAACAGTCGTCAGTGGGCGCGCCCGGGCCACCCAAAAGCACAACAAGCTGCTGTCTGTCAGTGGGCGGGGCAACCACCGAAAATGCATGATGAACTCAACTGTAACGGTTTGCCCCCCACCTTTTTGGCCTACGTGCGTGCACGCATGTTTTTAGTCGCAGCATAAAATTAGTTCATGAGTAGTAAAACATACACAAACTAAACAAAAATCAATTTATTTACACTACTTTAGTGTCTTTCATTTCTTCCAAAAACTTCTATGCCCAAAGTCTTTTCAGAAATGCATGATGTTATTGTTTTGATTTATCGATATACGATATCTTTTAAAATACACAGCAACATTTCTAGTTCCAGTTGCCTTATCATCATCCATTGCATTTGCTTTTAGTCTTGTCCTCTTATTGCGTCGCACGTTTTGTTGGCGGCAAACAATTAGCGTTCTGTTTGTTCTCGCTGCTTATCTGCTCTGCGGCAGCGACGACGACGACAGGTGCGAGTGTGAATGAGAGAGCGCTAGCGAATGAGGGTGAGCTCTGAAACTGCTCTCTCTCTCTCCTTGGTGAGTGGCGTAGAGTTAAGAAAACAAGTCAGCTGACATCAAAATTGTAGTTTCATACTCTTGATTTGTTGATGCTGTTTTGTGGATCATCTTCTTCTTCTTCTGAACTGTAGTCGTCATTTTCTTTGGGCAAACAAAAGCGCGTGTTTTGTGGCTGCTGCGGTTCGTTAGGATTTTTCATAGTGTCGAAGCTTTTTGCATGTCGAATGAATTTTTTTTTTTCGCTAAAATTAGCAACTACACACACACACATGCATAAGTAAATATATTTGTTTGTCTGCGTGAACATATGAATTTACAAACATAACGGAATTTGAGATGGCCGCACACGTTGCAGCTTTGGCTCATTTTACAAATATTTCGCTGTTTTTGGCAATATTATGCATGTGTGTATGTATGTAAATGCGCAACTCTCATGCGCAAAAAAAAAAAACAACAGCTGCGGCTGCCAAATGCTGCCGGCATTGATGCTCACACACTTTCATACGTACATACATACATACATGTGCACAAATACACATGCAAAAGCAGCACCCACATGTCGGCACAGGTTCGCTCGCACTCGCTCTTTCGCACTCAGCTGGTTGAGCGCCCACAACAACAACGGGCGCCAAACATGTGTTTTCTACACACTCACACTCACACAAACAACGAACCCGAAGCTGTAATAAAAGCTGCCGCTCGCAAATCGGTGACAACATCGCAAAGCGGGAAAGAGATGGAAGGCAAGCAAGAAGCAGGCGGCAA
This sequence comes from Drosophila recens, assembly GCA_037043495.1. Lineage (NCBI taxonomy): Eukaryota > Metazoa > Arthropoda > Insecta > Diptera > Drosophilidae > Drosophila > Drosophila recens. The sequence goes on from JBAMBJ010004011.1 coordinate 64,462, forward strand.
TTGCATTAATTTAAATACTATTTCCATATCAAAAAAAAATACTAAATATGTACACACACACAAATATACACATGTACTTGATATTAGCCGTTAGAAATGCGATGCTTTTAATTTATCAGAAATGTCGTCATCGAAAGATTACGAGGCAAAAGGCGAGGTCGTTTAATGTTCTCATACGTATTTATTTATGTGCATATGTATGTATGTATGTATTATTTGTGTTTGTAACAACGAAAATGTCAGAGTATAAAAACAACAAAACAGCTGTCAGGTCTCTGGGGCAGTGCTCAAAATATTTAAATATAAACATTTCATTATTTTTTTTGTTGTGCCAAATGTATTTTGCGTTTTTAGCTAATTTTTAACGAGTCGCCGGCGGTTGTAGCAGCTGCTTTTGCTTTTGTTTTTCTTGTTGGTTGGCTGACTCAGTCAATAAAAAACAAACACAAAAATACATTTCTATAAATGTACATTGAGATTTTACTTATTAAAGGCAACCTAATTTAATTAATACACGTGAGTTCGCTTTTTTTTCATATTCGCCTCAACGAAAGCTCGTTAACAGTTAACTTGAAATGCAATCCTGTGTTGGTGCCAGTGTTGCTGAGCTGCAGGCGAGCATATTAATACACACAAAAGTGTTGCCGCAGTTTATAAGACTTGCAACTGGTGTTGTTGTTCTTCCTTTTTGTTGTTGTTGTTATCGTCGTCACTCGCGCTTTCAGCGCTTCATTAAAATTCCATTACAAAAGGTCAATAAAACTTTGAACCAAACGCAAGAACAACACCATTCAAGCCAACCAACAACAACAACAACAACAAAAGCTCATGGTCAACGAAAGCATTTAATTAGCATACGAAAAAAAGAACAAAAATGGTTACACACACACACACACACACGCGAGTTGGGTTGAAAGTGTGTTGAAACACATTTGAATTTGAATAGAAGCAAGGAGAAAGAAAGAGAAAGAGAGTAACTACAATAAATGCGATAAAAGCACGAACAAAGCGTGAGCAACACCAAAAACAACAAGAGCCGTTAGAGCATTTTTGTGAATGCCGGCAGGCAACAACGTTGTTGTCAAATTCCTATGCAACAACAACAACAACAATAAGAAAGAGAAGCGACGTCAACGTTGACGCTGACCCTCAAATACACACACACAAACAGCACGCACACACTTACATTCACAGCAGATCAGCTGATCGAATTTCATGCCTACACTCATACATATAAAAATAAGTAAAAGCAACACACAAAGAGCGCGACGCTGCGCCTCTTGTATTTATTTCGATACGCGTGTGAGGGTGTGTGTGTGTGAGTGTGTTTGTGTGAGTCTTCACACCCAAGACAGCTGTTTTAATTAACCCAAATAAAATAAAAACAACAACAGCCGCCGTCGACGCTGCATTTGTTATAAAAATATAATTTGCAATACAATTTTTAATTGCTGTGCAAAATTAAATAAAAATGCTGGCGAAAAGAAAATTGCTGTCAAACTTGTGCGCTAGTGGTGGAACTAAATTCGATTTTAAATCGATTAATTTAATTTAAAAAAAACTTAAACTTGATTAATACAATAATTTTTATTAATAAATCTATATTCAAATATTTTAAATTATGCTAAAAAATGTACTACAATTGATTCACAAAAAATTAAAAATTTCCCAGCCCTAGCACATTGTGATTGGCAAATGTTGTTTTTGTCGAAACGACGCAATTGGGAAAGCTGAGCTTTTGCCGGTCAACCTTGTTATTGCTTGACCAGCTGAGCCTCGCTCTCTCTCTCTCTGCCAGACTCTGACTGCGTCTTTGGATGTGCATGTATGTGTGTATAAATTGCGCAGCAAAAATGCCGGTTGACTCTTTTTGTGTATTAAATCAAAAAATATACGTATTTATTTATTTTCTTGGCAATTCTCATTGTTGTTGTTGCACATAAAACATTTGGCACTTGGATTATTGTGCTAATATCAGCTGTTGCTGAGTCATTGCTGCAATTTGCAAACAAACAGAGAGAGAGAGAGAGAGAGAAGAAAATGGAACGGAACTAACATCTGAATGTGGAATTCATAGACCGCCTTTCCCATTTGACGCTATTAATGGCTTGCTTTTTTTCGCAGTTGCAGTCTCTTCTTTACCATTGATAAAAAAAAAGCGCCGTTACAACGCAACAGAGTCATTAAATCCGGCGAGACGGCATTCCATGTAATCAACAGCAGCAACAACAACGACAACAACAAGGTAGCTAGCCGAAAGCTCAGCTTGAAAAAGCGCCTGCAATTGACAAAGTGACGGCGACGATCTTTAAGCGCCGCTGCCAGACGACGACGACGCGACGTCAGCCAACGACCGACCGACATTTTTGCACACACACACACATGCATTCACACTTGTCTGCATGTACATGTGTGAATGCAAAGAAAACCCACAAAGTAATTGATCCATTGCACTTGTGCTTTGCTAGGCCGCCTGTCTGCCTTGTTATTGTTGTTGTTTTCGCTGTTGTTGCCTTGCAGCTTTCTCTCTGTTTATTTTTTGCGCTCTCTGCTCTTCATAATTGCATTCTTGCTGCCTGCGAAAGTTCCAAGCACTTGACGCTCTGCGCTATGTTATCGCTTTGCGGCACTTTGCAACACTTATTTGCGCCACCTACAACTTAAACAGTGTTGCCAGCTTTTGAGAAAATCCTCACATTTAGTGGGAAAAAGATAAATTTAAAACGCTAAATCTGTCAATATAAATTTCTTTAGTCTTGAGATTATGAACATTTTTCTAACATAAATATGTACAGTTACATTCAATATCCTCTTAAATTTAATGACGAAAGTATGGAGCCAAATCATTTTTTATGATGCTTAAACGTAATCATGATCATAATGATTTATTGATGTATGAACGGTAAAACATATTTTTGTCGGGGTAAAAATAAAGAGAAAAATAGCAAGTAAAGCAAATATTTAGCCAAATTTGACGATAAAAAGCTGTTCTGGGACACATAGACACACACACTCACACATAAAGTAATTAAGCAAAGCGCCCAGACATTTGCTTTTAATTAAACTAGGAAACAAAATGTGAACATTTTGGGTGTTGGTTGGGGCTATAAAATAATTTCAAATTACGAAGGCAGCTGCATTAATTGCATTCTGTGGCCAAAGATAATGTCACACATTTGTAGAATGCAGGCAAGGGACGGGGAGATTGTAGCTGCGTTTCCTGTCATAGTAAAATTGCAAACAGTGCGAAAGAGAGACAGGAAGAGAGACGGTTAGAGTGAGAGAGAAGTTTACTACGAAACGCAGCAAATTGAAAGTACAGCTACACTCAATGCGCCATATACAACAACTCGTAAACTGTATATGTATACTGTTATATATCCAACAGTATATATAGAGATGCTCACATAACCGTAAAGTTATGTATGTCTGTATTCTGGGTGTTGGCGCATCCCGGACAGCTGCTGGGCTGCAATCCCGCGCAAAGGTTGCCCGATGCCAATGGCCTAGTGCACTGTCCTCCTACCCATCCCACTCCCCGCACTTCCTCCTTACCTCCTCCTATCCCTTGCCACGCCTTTTGGCCGTAATCGAGCTAAAAAGCAAGACGAGCGCCGGGCCAACGACAACATGTATAGACATTGCTCAATGCGCAGCTGCGACAACCGAAAGCTGAACGCCCAATTCCGCATTGAGAGTTGGGGCGTACCTCCCTACCATCCTACCTTCCTCCCACTTCACTCCATTCTCAGCTTGCTTCCATTCTCTGCCGCCTGTCACTTTCCAGCCACACAGCCAAAACAGCTGCCTACCAGGCGCCAGGCAGCCGACATTTCGTTTCATTTCATTTCGGAAACTAAATGGCAATGAAACAAACCCCAAACCCCCTTTTACAATGTGGAGAGCATTGCTCTCAGCTGTGTCAGCGGTGTGAGAAGGATTATTATTGGGCTTGGCCGAAAACTTTCAGCCGAAATGTCTTGGTTTGAGTCTGTGCGCCGACTACAGTGCTCTAGGTTTTTGGCGGAGTTTGCTCCCTAATTTGAGCACAAGATGGCACAAGCTGAGAAAAAGAACCCAGCACTATTGTTCTCTTTGTCTAGCCTTTATTTCACTGTCATCCAGTGTTGGGGTATGCTTAATTTAAACGCAGTGTTGATGATTGAGCTTTTTTCCGGTTAGATTTGTCCTTTTTAGAACTATTTTAAGCCGGATAAATATCAGACATAACTTGGTCGGAAATATATCCTGTCTTATGAACGATTCAAATAAAGAAGATACTCAGAGTACATCTTCATCTTTTCATTACATGCAGTCAAACTTATCCAAACAAAAAGTTCGAGTTATGGAGATATTCAACTTATTCTTAAATTTATTAATTTTGCTGCCACCCGTGTTAGCTCGAGTTAGAAAGAAATTCGATTTATAGAAGTTCGAGTTATGGAAGTTCAACTGTAGTTATTTTCGGTAACTCTTGAAAAAACTTAACGAACTGATTTCGATAATTAAAATAATCACTGATTGTCCTTCAAGTTGATACTGCAATTTTAAGAAAAGACTTGTGTCCTATCTCCTAGCCTTTTTTCCGTTTTCCTCTGGCATCACTGATACACTGGACTGGAGTTTTCGACTGTTACCAAACCGTGGAGGGTTGTTGGGGCGCTTTTGGCGCGCACTGGAAGGCCGCGAGACTTTGGATCGATATTTTTGGAGCTGGCAAACGTTAATTGTGTGTGTGTAGATATAGAAAGAAAAATTCCAGTTGTGTGTGCTTGATTTTCTCTAGAGAGTTTATGTGTGGTGTGGTGGTGTTGTGGGTTGAGAGTTCCCGCTCTCCATCAATTCGTTTTTCCAAGCGTTCGGCACTTTAATGTAGGTTAGTTCAGCAACAAACAAAACGGGGCAAAACTGTACGCAGCAATTGCACTTTTTGCACTTTGGCGCCACCTAGCGTACACACACACAGACACAAGTTCAATGACCCGCCTCAATGAGTAAATCACAGACTACTTGGCATAGTCGCCCGCCCACTCGCGACTGTTATACACAACAGTTATTGAGACAGACAGACACACATACACATGTATGCATGTGTGTGTGTGTGTGTGTGTTTGCGCATAACTGTCAATGGCGTAGCGGCTAGTCTCGCTACTTTCTGCAGTATTGCACTTTTTTCTCGCACTTTTGTGTCAACTGAAAGCTCTGTCTGTATATGTGTCGTATGTGAGAGTGCATTTGTATTTGTGTGTCTGTCTGTCTGTGCTGCATTCGTCGTGCGACCTGATTCCGATTGCATTCGTTGTCGTTGTCGTCGTCGTCAGTTTGTTTTCATTTTAGGCCTAGTCGCTTCTCACCCTAGAAGAAGAGTTGCCAAAGGTAAGGGAAAGGCTTACACGCCAAGTTGGTCAAGCAGCTATTGCCATCTTGCTCGCACGCTAAACTACTACATACTACACTGTTTACTACGTGTGATAAACGCGTTGCATAAAAAAAAAGGAACACAAAAATCCATAAACTACTTGCATGGCAAAAGGCAGAGTAAACCAAGCAACCAAACACCCCACACCCAACCACCCACCCATCTCTCTCTATCGCTCACTCTCTCTCTCTTGCTCTTTTTCTGTAGTTCGTCATGGCTGCTCTACGCCCATTATGTCATTCATCACGGCACAGTGTTACTGCGCTGCCGACGTCGCTGTCAGCGTTGCTGATTTACCCCTTTACTGTTTACTGTTACTCTTCTTCTTCTTCTTCGTTTCCTCCTTTCTTGTTGTTGTCGTCGTTGTTGTTCCTTCCCTTTTGCGCGCGTGTCGTATTTTTAATATTTACGCGTTTTTCTTCCTGTTTACATTGTTATTTTGTTGCCTCTTTGCCTCTTTTACTCTTTCTATTGACACATGAGCTGTCATTTTCTTGTTGTTTATGCTGTGACTCTTGATGACTTTTTTTCCTTTTCTAGTTTGCATTTTTCTTTTTTGTTGTTTGGCTTTGATTTATGTTTGGAAGCAAATAAAGTTAAGTTAAACTTGACATTTTTCAATTTGCAATAAATAAAAGGCACAAGAAGAGAGCAACAATGTCAAAAAGGACTGCAGCGATCGCACGATAAACATAAATCTCGATAAGTCAACAGTGTTGCAAAATGCGCTTATTTTCGGCCCTTGCCAATTGTCAAAAGAGAATGTCTGGCAGCAGACAGACACATAAATTACAGCTTAAACAACAACAGCAACAACAACAATAATAATGCAAAAGAAAGTATGCACACAAAATGAATCTTTTTTAATATGACATCTTATTGATTTACAGCCGTCTGCTGCTTAGCCACACACATACACACACAGACACACACACATGCACTCCCACTCAAGATGGCGGACGCACAGCAGCCGCTTTATGTCCGTCACAACAAATCGATGTTTGTCTCAAGGTGAAAAATACCATAAATACACATAAAGCGTATATGTATGCAAAAAATATGTTTAAAAGGCCTAAAACAGTAAAAACAACAACATGCGACTGCGACGCCAAAAAGGTTGCCATATCAACGAGACTTGTAAAGGGACCTTCATGTGTCAAGTGGCAAAAGTCAGCAGCGCTGACGTCGCCGCTGGCGTGCAGCCTTAAAAGCCCCACACACTCACACACACAAAGCACAACAAAACAGTGTTGCCAGAATTTCAAGGGCTAAAATAGCTAATTTGTTCAAAAAAATTAGCTAAAAAAGGCTAAAATTAGTATTTATAATACGATATGGTATTTTTCTTCTAGTATTTCTGCAATTTAAATTTAGCGAAGTTAAGCTACAAAATAGCTAAAGTGTCAGCACTCAAATTAATTTGGAAAGTTTTAGCAAAGCGAATGCATCGTAAGTAAAAGAGAGTGAGAGAGAGCGGCAATTTGTCAACATGTGATAAGGCGCAGTTAACTTAAACGTTCCTGTTGTGGTTCTGTTATGGTAATGTAATTGGAGTTGCGTGCTCAGTGAATTGTGAATTGAGCGAGGTGTTGAGGCGTTAATGGTCAACTAATACACACTCAAATACCACTTTACATGTGTGTGTGTGTGTGTGTAATCTATGCAATCCAATTAGTACTCATACCCAGTGCAACTCAAACTGTATTCGTTGTCACTTTGTTCCTTTTTTTTTTTTTGTTGTTAACTTACCTTGCTCAACTTTTCGCCCTCGTGTCGCGGCAAGAGGGAACGTAAACTCTGGAAACCAGCATTGATGCTCTGCATGCGTCGACGCTCATTGCTATTGGCGATTTCGCGTCTCATACGCTTTTCGGTGTCTAGAATGGGTTTACCCCCCTCCCCCAATACATCTCCGCCGTCTTGTCCATCGCCTTTTGTTGTATTCGATCCGCTCATATTCGATTGACGACGCTGCGAACTTGTTGTAACCTGATGCGACGGTTCGGTGGTATACTCAATGTGATACGTATTCTCTCCGCCTGAATCTTCCAGTTGTAATCTGTAAATAAATGTACAATTTTTTAATAACATTATGTTGAATATTTATAGCACAAAATTCAATTAACTTTTACAAACACACTCACACAATGGCGTTGAAAAATTCATTCATTCATAAATTTACAATTCCATTCAATTCAGTTTTAGTTTAGCCGCTGCCTCACAACACACACGCACACATATACAACGGTTGACGTCGCGTCGCAGCAACAGCGCTGCCCATAGTCAAAGCATCAATACAACGAAAAATGTACAAATAATAACAAAAATACAATAACAATGCAACACAAGCAGCAGCAACAACATAAAAATCAACATGTCGGCAACTCGGAGAGGGAGAGTGAGAGCGAGCACGAGAGTAAGAGAACGGGAACGAGAATGAGAGAGGAGAGCCGAGCTGAGCTGAGCACAGCTCACAGCTGTCAAATATGGCCATTTTTTGTTGTATGTTATTATTGTGACTCTTGGATTAAAGTCGAATTTATGCTGCACAGCGAATAGCATAAGAATTTCAAACAGGTTTTACAACAACACACAAACATAATCTGGCTGTTGTGCGACTAATGAAAACCATTTTCACAAAGGTATGCACCGTCCAAACATATGAGAGAAGTCCGCCTGCTGTGTCTGTCTCTATATTTGTGTGCGTGCTTGTGAGAGAGCGCGTCTGTGTAAAGTTGCAACACTGCATTCCAGCAACAATACAAGGCAGCAAATACAAATACAACAACAACAACAGAACACGCTGTTGAAGACAACGACGTCAACGATAGAAAATCTTAGACGTCGTCTAGTTGCATTGGTTTATTTTTAGCAACATACCATTACCATCCATAACAAAGGTCGTTCTCCGCAGCATGTATTTGTTGTGGATGCTATACCCTGTAGCGTGTCCTGCCAAACGGGTATATACTGTTTGTCATTAGACTTTGATTGGCATTTTAAATAGAGGTAACAGTCTAGTACCGGAACTACTCTCAAAAAAAAAAAAAAAACACAAAAAGAGGGCGATTTATCATGAATTTTGGTGAAAAAATTTTTAGGCGGTCACTGCTAGTTTTTTTTTAATTGAATTTTGAAATTTTGATATTTTCAATGCAAAATAAGCTTTTGCATTGTTGTTTTCTGCAACTTGTCACTAATTTGAGACGTTTACCAACACTACATTTTCTCTAAAATTTTTAAGTGTTTTCCAACACTGTTACGCTAGAAAAGAAATATGTTTAAAATGAGCATATAAAAAAAAATAAAACCAAAGGAAATATTTAAATTATGTATAAATTTCAAACAAATATGGAAGGGAAATGGATTAAAAATTGTTAAAAAGGGTGGGGGGGGGTGTGGTATATGCAATGAGAAGCGCGCCGCAGGCGAAAAATTTAAAAAAAAATAAAATCGCGCGCGCAATTTTATTTTTTAAAAATTTTTCGCCTGCGATTTGCTTTGCACATATAACATATCACTTTTCATACAGGTTCCGTTATGAAAAGCATTGAAAAACACACAAAAAATGGGCATGTTGGAGAAAAAGTAGTGTTGGAAAACGTTCCACATTATCGAAAAGCAACCCTGAAAACCCCAAAGCAACCATGCAAAAGCCAAAGCAACCATGAAAAACAGAAAACAACAAGGAAAAAAGTGCATTTTTAACCAATTTTCAAAATTCAATAAAAAAAAACTAGCGGTGACCGCCTAAAAATTTTTTCACCAAAATTCATGATAAAGCGCCCTCTTATTTGTTTTGTGTTTTTTTTTTTATTTTTAGAGTAGTTCCGGTACTAGACCTTTACCTAAATAGATATTCTCAAATGGTTGTTATTGTTCTAATAATATTTTTTTTTTTCTAATTATTGGGTATCTTCTAGTCGTAATATTAAAGTTTTCTACGAGTTGTTGCTAAAGTTGGCAAAGCGGATATTGCTGCACTAGCTGCTGCGGCGGCTGTTTTTATTGTTGTTGTTGTTGCTGCTGCTGCTGCTCTGGAATTTCTATTTGCAAACAAAAGGTAAAAGCCACAAAAGCTATAGCATACATAAAAGTTAAATGAAGCTGCAGTCAAAAAAAAAGCAAATACAAATTATTTTCGGCACGCACACACACACATACTTATTAGCACATGTGAATTTGTTGTTACACTTTGTAGCAACAACATGCAAGCAACAGCTGTTGAGCTTAATTAACAGACAGCAGCTGATAAAAATAGCGATCATGTTAATTTTTAACAGCAGCAGTAGTAAAAGTTCCAACAATTAACAGCTGTTTCAATCAGAGTGACCATTCCAGAGTGTTAATAACACAGCTGTTGGTTGGACTGTTGGCAAATATACAATATTTGCATTTGTGTCATTTGAAATTGTACTTAAATTTTTCACGCATTTTTCTGCATTTCGCAAAGAACAACAACAAGAAGAGAGAACACATGACACACAACAGCTGCTGCTGCTGCTGCTGCCCGGGGGCCGACTCTCTGCTGCTGCCCCAAAGTTCAATGTAGTTCATTGGCCACTTTTCGCTAACCAACACACACACAGTCACACACACATATACACACAAAACTAAACAGAACAGACAAAGCCGAAGTCACGAGTGCCGCCTAGTTGATGTTGCTGTTTCTGCTGCACCAACAACTTGCACATACATAAATCGTATGCATGTATTGTATGTTTGTATCATTTGTATGTATGTACGTATATTTGTGTATGTACGTTTATTAGGTCAACGCTTACGTCATCATTTTTGCCTGGAATTTGTCGGCAACAATTTTGCCGATTGCAGGTGGAGCCGCATTAATTTTTAATTCATAAAGATAAACATGAATTATGTAATCAAAGCAGGAGTAACAGTTGGTCAAGTAATTGTTTTGACAAAAAAAAACAACACCGTTTTCAGTTGGAATTTTTAATTCCATTTAATTAAATAATTAAATACTAATTGTATTTGACAACCCCTTATTATATCGATAAATTTATTATTTTCAACTAAACACAAGTATTTTATCACGGTAGTTGATTCCCTTGAGTTGGCCGAGATAAGAAGATCCCATAAAAAAAACCTCCTTACGAGGTAAAAGTCTAGTGACGAAAACATTTTCATGCCCCAAAATTTCTGATATCCAATTTTGTGACGAATAATATTAAGTTTTATACATAAATTATTTAAAACAAAATTTTGGCACTCGGCACTTTGCGCTACAATGTATCAATTCTTCATACCAAATAAAACTCACTCACTGTTCTACGCAGTGCCGAATGCAAAAGTTTTGTTTTAAATAATTTATGTATAAAACTTAATATTATTCGTCACAAAATTGGATATCAGAAATTTTGGGGCATGAAAATGTTTTCGTCACTAGACTTTTACCTCGTAAGGAGGTTTTTTTTATGGGATATCAGAAATTTTTGAATAAGACATCAGAAATTTTGAAATTGCAATATTTTTTGACAGTATAGCTTTGTCAACTTTGATTATTGTTTGTACAAGCTAAAACAAATTGTCTGGCAACACTGGTCCCCTTTACAAACACACATGCCCAGCGCAAAAGCTATCAGCACTCTTCAACTCTGGGTGCTATGACACTTTGCTGCTGCTGTCCTATTCCTACTCTAAGTAAAATGTATATATTCAGCTAACAGGTAATTTCCATTACGCTGCAAGCAGTGCCTAAGAGCCCTTCGAAATACCTTTTCAACGGTATATAGATCGCATCTGTAGCTTCTATCGTTTGGATGCTATGGGGGTTTCAATTTTAGCGGTTTTTAGCGATTTCCCGCTAAACTAGCGATTTTTCGAAAAAGTCGTAGAGCAAACGTTTCTAGATTTTTGAACAGGAACAAGTCCTCATTCAAACATTTAAGCTTAATTAACGAATTGATCCAAACAAACAAACTGGCTGCTATGACACTTTGTTGCTGCTGCCCTATTCCAATTCAAAGTAAAACGTATATATTCAGTTAATAGGTTATATCTTCCAAACCTATCGGTAAAATTTTTTGTGTCATATATTAAAAAACGCGAAATTTTACAAACTAAAAAATATTGAAATTTAAAAAAAATCGTTAGCGGCGTTTTCTCAAAAACCGCCAAAATGTGGGGGAAAATACCTTATTTCACCTGTAGCAATTTACCTGTGTACTTTAGAAAAAAAGTTAAAAGGTATGCATAACAGCCCTTCAAAATACCTTTTAAACGATATATAGATAGCATCTGTAGCTTTTATCGTTTGACTGCTATAAGGGTTTCAATTTTAGCGGTTTTTAGCGATTTCCCGCTAAACTAGCTATTTTTCGAAAAAGTCGTAGAACAAACGTTTAAAGATTTTTGAACAGGAACAAGTCCTCATTTAAACTTTTCAACTAAATCAACGATTTGATCCAAACAAACACACAGACAGACTGACTTTTCATCTCATTTTCGAAAGGCCCCTAAAAATTTCAAAATAAATTATCTTTCGAACCAGTTGTCCGATTTCGATGATCGAGGTGTCATTCGACGCGTATTTTTAATGAGAATTGTAAAAAATTCAACAAAAATTCAAAAAGGCTCCAACGGCCCCATTAGCTCCAATAGTTTAAATTTTTTCCCTCCCACTTACACCTGTTTATCTCACGAACCAGGTGAGTTTTCAAAAGTCTTAGTATGCACATTTGTAAGTTAAGTTGATACCTTTCGATCGGTATATAACTCGACCTGATCGGACAGTCATAGCAAATCTTCCATTCTTCCTGTGTATATATGCTAGTCGCCTTCGCACCCTTCGTGCTGCTTTCGTCACTAGCGCGGACTGCCGTCCGCAGTGATAGTAAAGCACACAAATTGTGTCAGGTCGATTTGTTGGTTTGTTTACATTCTTATAAAGAAGCTTTTGTTTTTGTTTTTATCAACAAGTTTGGGCTGGCAGATAAACAGTGTTAAATTGATTCATTTATTCTGTTGAGAATATGAATATAATTGCAATGTATATGTAACAGCATACATGCCTGTATGTAAATACCAGAGAAGAACTCTGTTAGAATCTAAGATGATGCTATGTTAATGTTAACCTATTCAGTTACAAATTATACTTTGCACTATTCCCACGAAGTGGACAATTTATTATTCAATAAATCGTTTAACACTCTTTTTAGCCAGATTTATGAGATTTTCACATTGATTTTCCATTGGTGATTGCTGATTCAGTCCCCAATTTTCAGTTAACCATATTTTATTTGGTCACAGTTTTACGATTATGAGTGTAAGGACAAGTGGGAAGGAGGAGGAGGAAAACCGAACAGTTGTTGCACTAAAAGGCGACTAAAGTTTTATGCCCAGTCACGTACTAAATATACACACACACTCAACTACATACATATATAGTATGCGTATGCACATACATTGTTGCAAATAAAGGCCAAACTAAAGCGTAGTAAATGCTAAAAAGGTAGTAGAAGAAGCAGCAAATGGCGAAATGCGCAATAAAACGCAATAAACTTTGCCACTTGCGTAATGTGCAGCAGCCAGCCGACAGCAACAATAACAACATTAGTGAGCAACAAAGTAGCATAAACAAATGAAAAAGTTTAGAATTGTTCCCCCCCCCCCTCCGCAGACCGACAAAAGTGTCGGCCTTTTGGCGCCACATTTGCAATAAAAATATAAACAGAGAACAGACAGAAAAACGCCGTTGCAATTGCAATGGGTGAGAGAGACAAATGTGGGAGAGAGGGAGATGACACATAACGGTTACATAAGCACACACGCTCTCGCATGAGGTAATCCGAGATGAATATGCGAGGGGGAGAAGGAGGGGGGGAAAAAAGGGGCAGGTAATGTCTTTGCATGTTGCGAATGGCAACAACAACAGCTGTTGAGCAAGTGTTGCTAATGTACTTACATACATACATACGTATTTAAATGTCACAGCTGATGTTTTGTGCCTCTCAAATCCGAGAAGACCACAAACGTTTCGTTAATCTTTTATAAATTTGCAATTTAAACCGTCATCATGTGTTTTTCATCAACAAATCCAACGCTAAACTGTAGCCGCTTCTTTTCCTCTCCTTCTCGCTCTCTCTTTCTTGCTCGCTCGCTCATTCACCCACTCTCACTCTCGGGTAGACGCGCAGCGCAGGTTGCCCATAATAAATACCGCATGCAAAAACGCAGTGGGAATTGAAACACAAAGCGAAATGCTTGACATGTGAAACAGCCATCGCCCAAAAATTTGCGCAGCAGCTTTTTATCTTTTTGTGTTGTTTTCTTATTGGCAATTTTTTTTTCGCAAATTTATGCCGCGCTCTGCTCACCATACACATACACATATGTACATATACATTCATTCTTGATAGTGTGAGATGCGTTGGCGTCGGCGTTGACAGCGGCATTTTGTGTATACTTTTTTTCAATGAAATGTGTGTAGTAGTAGTAAAAAGCGATGCGGTGTGTGGCGGCATCTGTACTTTTGCAAAATTCCCCTTTACCAACTCTCGCATACACACTCACTCTCTTTGCGTTCTCTCTCTCTTCGAATCGCAGCAGTGGCGATACATGAGCAAGGAGCAACAAGCTTTTGAGTGCAATGCAAACACACTCACTCACTCACACACACAGTTACGAGGCTTATGTATTTTGCCAACTGGGGAGCGAGAATGCGAGTGAGTGAATAAAGAAAACAACACAAACTGCATGCAATCCACACACATACATATGTGCTCCACTGCGAGTGAACTTACAAAGCGTGGCGACGGCAGCTGACGACGACGCCTTCCAGTGTGTGGGGAAAACGGAAATGACGCCACATGCACTCAAACACACACACACAGTCATTTACCATGTGAGAGCATGTGCAACTCTTTGGAGACTTTTAGCCAAGGCACTTGCCGGGCAGCTGTTGTTACAAACAACAAGGCGCATTTCGAAATGGGATTTTTCTTATCGTATATTCCGAATTTGCAAACATCACCCACCCACGCCATACAAAACTCAAATTGCCTATTTCTATGATTACAGTATAAAGAAAAGCTGTCAGCTGTTTCGCAGAATTACTCGGTTTACAGTGTTGATAAAGTAAATAAAGAAAGGCCTTTGCCATGCAGTTATACAATATAAACATATGGGAAATGCCTGCCTTATTGATAAGGCAAACTCACAAATACACACAAACAAATACCAAGGCAAAACCTTGAGTCTCTCAGCTGCCTAGAGGAGTAAGGGAGAGGGAGAGGGAGAGTGGTCGATTGGTTTCTTTTACGTCAGACACAGGCTCTCTATTTGTATATAGATGTGTGTGTGTGTGTGTGTGTACGCGAACATATGCTGGGCTGCTGTTCGAAAACAGCAAAAGCAACAGAAAGAGAAAGAGGCGGCTGATAACGCACACTCGTCCATGTTGTCGTGTGACGTGACCATATGATTTTGATAAAAGGGCCGGCGCAACTTTCGCCGCAAGCAATAAAAGAAATAAAAATATATTCGCTAATAATCAACAATGGAACAAAGCAAATAATAATAATAACAACAACAACAGTAAACTGTACATTTCTTCGCTCTCCACTTCACACAACACACACATACACATGCATACTCTTTCTTTCAACTGTGCCTACAGTTGTTGCTGCTGCTGGTGTGAGAGCGTGAGAGGCGCTCGCTCGTTCGCTCAGGTAGCACGTCAGCCATATGACGATTATAGAAATAATACCGGTACAGCTGATTTGGTCGCAACTAGCATAAAGTCTGCTGCCATGATAAGCAACAGACAGCGACGCCGGCAGCGCAGTTGTTTGTTATTGTCGAGAGAGAGAGAGAGAGAGAATGGCAGCTGAGCGTGAGAGAGCGCAATAGATCGCAATTCAAAGAAAACAAAGATTGATAATTAAATTTAATTGAAATTCTGCTGCATATGCAATATTTTGGACGACAGTGTAGCGCGCGAGCGCTGTCCAAAATAAATTTGAGAAAACAGCCGTTTTTTCAAATATGGCGAGCGTAAAACGTAAAAACAATAAAACGAACAGACGGACGGAACAGTGGTAAAAGCAGAGCAGGAGCAGACAAAAAGTAGCGTCACCTTTTTCCAGCGAGACAGTGGTACCAAAACGAAACGGGAATGGTTTGGAAATGGAATGGAATGTCTGACAAAACTAAACGCCATACGTTTTCCATATGTATGCATGTGTGTGTGTGTGTGTCTGCATTGGTGGTGGTGTTTTTATGCCGCGTTTGTTTTGTGCGGCAAAACAGGCGGCAAAATTATACGTTTTATTTCGTTTCTTCCTTCTGCATTTTGCCTTTTGCGAGAGAGACAGAGAATGAGCGACACAAAATAATCGATAATTTGCGTGATAAAACGAAAAGTGCAACCTTAGCCAAGCACCGTTTGTTTATTTTATTCGAGCGATTCAAGTAAACAAAGAAAGAGAGAAAAAAAATATGTAATGCGATATGCGTGTACATTTTATTGGGCACTTACTGTAACTCTTCATCCAATTCCTCGGCGCTGTTGTATTCGGCGTTTTCCAAAATGACTTCCTCCGTTTTGATGGGCAGCGATAAAGCAGACATGTTTTATTATTGTGTTTGTTGTTGTTGTCGCAAATTGCGCGCACTCGAAATGTAAATTTATGAAACAAAACAGGACACGTGTTTTCTTCACTTTTCCACACTCCCTGTTGTGCTCTGCTTTTTGGTTTTGCAAATTATTTATTTTGCTAATAATGTTTGTTGTTGTTGCTATTTGTTCTCTCTGCTTCTTCTGCGTTTTACTTTGGTCTTCACACACACACACATGTGTATATACGCGAAATCGATCGTTGACTTTTAACTATGTATGTGTGTTTCGTTTTGTCGTCGTCAGCTGGTCTTCTGTCTGCTTCTTCTGCTGCCTTCAGCTGCTTTTGTGTTTAGCGGCAAATTGTTAGGCAGACACACAGACAGCGAATTCACACACATGCACAGCTCACACTAACGCGTACACACTCACTCACTCACTCACACACACACACACTCGTAAAAACAGCAGGCGGCGCGCTGTAAAAAATTAAACGCGACGGCGTTGTCGGTGACGATGTTGTTGTTGTTGTTACTGCTACTGCTGCTGCTGCTGCTTCCGAAAAGCACAAACACTAGAAGTTTTCACAAACTTGTACAATATATTTTGCTGTTGATGTTGTTGTTTTTGCAATTTTATTTTGCTATGGCATATACACATACACACTTATACACTGATAGATATATATAAGCAAAATGGTTGCACTGTACGTAGACCGCGTTTTTACTCAAAGCGTCCGCGACACACGTCTGCTCCGTTCAAAAATTCAACGCAAAATACCAGCTGTTAAAGTGAGTCAGTGTGGCCGAATTAACAGTACTAAAATATACCAAATAATGCAAGCGTTGTGCATTTTTGGAAAACGTTAACAGCGCCATTTCTTTTGAATTTAAGTATAAATTAAATAAGCTGGACATTTTGTTTATTTTATTGCAATAAATTATGATCGAGCTAATCATTAATTCAAAATTATTAATATTAACAACCTCAATAGGTGCGAATAAATTAATGTTGTGTAAGGCTAAGCTAATTTTATTTGAAATGTAATGAAATGTAATATACAAAAAAATTCTATTAAAACTGTCAAACAGGCCTTAAAAATTCAAATTCTTATTTGTAAGTTTCGTTGTGTGACCATGTCATAAAAACCGTCATGGAAAATACTAGCACTGTTGTGCTTATTCATGTTACTTAACATCCATGCCTCTCTTAGCATGTTAACTTAACAGACATAAAGAGAGAGCTTGATGTTGATATTACTGGACCCTGTTAAGCAAAATAAACTGTTTTTGCTGTTTAATAAAAAAAAATGTTTAATGAAGAACGGAAATTGCCAATGCTAAATATCTTATTAATGTTTTTGTTTTAAGCTTTTTTTATTTAGTGTGACCATTGTCTGCTTAGCTCTGAATACTAAAGAAAATTCTCCCTGGAATGGTAATGTTAGTTAACAGTTTGAGAAATAGTGAGAGAAATCAATACCATCGATGCTAAGCTTGGCGCGTATTTTAAATAATTTAATTTAAATAACGAATTACATAAAATAAAAGTTAAGTATTCGTGTCCCCCTAGTGGGTTGGGGCTTTGAATTTTTATTTATAAAAAAATAATGCAAACCTAGGTAACGTCCTTTTTCTGGGAGCCCGGACTGCCACGTTTTAAAAGTATCGGTGATTCTTATCGTGAGAACCAAGGCTGCCACACGTTTTAAAACTAGGCTGTGTTATTTAATAATTTTTATTTTAAAGAGACAAAAGACAGACAAGGTGGAGGAGAATCATTGATGTGCCCTCCATCGATGTTTAAAAATAAAGCAACGAAGAAAACATCGACAATATAATGATCAATTTTAAAATTTTCAAATTTGGAGCCCAGCCAAGGGGCTGCCACCTTGTTTTGCCAAAGTTTGGCCAAGGCTGCCACACAGTTTCAACTTTTTATTTTATTTTTTTTTTTAAGATTTTTAATAAATTTTAAATTAATTTAAATATTATCTTTCAAAAGCAATTAAAATAAACCCAGAAATTTCAAAATTTTTTAAAATCATGAAGTTCATTTTAAAATTGGTTTTTGGCAAAAAAGAACAAGTGAGCAAAAATGAGCAGTTTTGAAGGAACATGTTCACTTCAGGGAGCAACTCTTTTTGGTTCACTCACTCATGAGCAACCCAACACTGCAACTCTGAGTATTTATTATGTGCGTCAAGATAGCAACGGTTCTTTAGCAACGAAAAACGGAACTTGGTTCATGAGTCGGAACCAGTTATGAACTTTCTCATTTTTAAGCGTTATTAGACCTTTAATCAATAAACTAATGATGCAGAATAGTAGAAAATTAATTAATCTATAGTTTAAAGCCAAGTTTTGGCCATTCCAGCTTTTAAAATGGGAGTAACAGGTGAAAAAAGAAAGTGAAAAAAAGAACATTTTCACCATTTCTTAAGTAGCTAAGCTCAGGAGGTCTGTTCCTGAAAATCGCTTATGCACGATGAAAGCCTACAATTTCACCTTTCTAATGGTACAATAAACTAAAAAAAAAACGAAACGTTTTTGAGATATTTTAAAATGAGCGAAGCTACCTCGGTGAAAGTCCCATACAAAATGACCGCCAAAATATATGCCTTGTTCCCAATCCATTATTACTTATCTCAGGACAATTCTTCACAAACGCGGCATATAGCAAATTAAAGCTACAACTTTGGGGGAGCTATGCAATTAAATTTAGAGAAATTAAGAGAACAGTTTTTTAGAAAATTAATTAATTGTAAATCAACCCCCAAAGAGTTCATGAGCAAGTCCTATCGAACTGGTAGCTCCAAAGTGAACTGAACAACCTGAACATGTTAACGTGAGCATGTTAAACAGAAAATCGTTGCACCTCTGTTTATGTTAAACAGAAAATCGTCGCTAACTTTTTACTGCTGCCTTATGGATTCTTAACTGATGCACGCTATATAAAAATATTGTTGCTAATTTTACGAGCATTTTCATATGCCTGGCGTCAATATTAAAAGAATAGTTATTGAGAAATTTGCATTTTGGTATTTTTACCATTATGAGTTAAATGAATTTACAAGAAAGCAAGTTGGCAGCGTTTGTACATAAAGAGAAGTGGCGCCACCTATTTAGTGTCTAATAAAAAATCGTTGCTGGATATTTGACTGCAGAAAAATGTTTTGCTGTCAATTGCACGGTATCTAAAACTATCGACACTAATTTTACAATCATTTTCATATGCCTGGCGTCAATATTAAAAGAATAGTTATTGAGAAATTTGCATTTTGGTATTTTTACCATTATGAGTTAAATAAATATACAAGAAAGCAAGTTGGCAGCGTTTGTACATAAAGAGAAATGGCGCCACCTAACACAAAATCGTTGCAAACTTTTTACTGAAGATTAGTATTTTTATGTCAAATGCACGGTATGTGGGAGTATTGGTGTTAATTTTACAAGCAATTTCATATGCCAATCATCAAAATCAAGCAAGAAATGGCTGAGAAATTTGCATTTTTGTGTTTTTTTCCATTTGACCTAAAAGAAACATGCATGTGGGCTGCCAACCTGATATACAGAAGCGCAAAAATGCGTCGGAATATAACGAGCTGGCAGCCCTATAAAACATAACGGAGCTTCACATATCGCATACCGACGCCCGTATTTGTATTAAACAAATTAAAACCAGTTTACAAAACAATTTACAACATGAACCGAGCATTGGAAAAAAGGTAAGTCTTGCAATTTTATGTGCTAGTATTCGTGTATGTGTGGATATACATCCTGAAAAGGATGTATGCATTCATCTTTCGTCTGTCCGTCTGCGTCCGTACCATTGCACAGTGGGAGAAACCGCAGATTTAGCGGCGATTAATTAATAACTTTTATAAAAATTGTGTTTTATTTGTGCGGATGGTTATGTTTTGTATGTAAATATACCACAAATCAAAATTTACACAAAAAAAATTTTATTTTTAAGTGCAAATTTTTATTTTATTTTATTTTTTTTAAATTTAGTCTAAAACTGCTCTACTCGATATCTGAGTAGTTTCTCCCAAATTTAAGGCATTTATTAAGCAATTTTTACACATATTTTTTTCAATATTTAAGAAATATATTTACACAACTTTACAAATTTTGGTATGAATTGGACAACTATATCATTCCCTGGAATTTTATTTTTTTGCGCAAATGCAAGTCAAGTTAGAGAAATAATCAGTCTAGAATGAATACATTTGTTACTTAAAAAAAAATGTTGTTATTTTTATAAAGCGAAAAAAAAATGAATTAAAAAATAATATGCGGAAATATGCAGCTCATTTAGGACATTTCCACACAAAGAAAACATTGACTGATTTTAAAAAAATACAATATGTCGTTTTGGCTCTATGTTAGTGAATTTGGCTCAATCTGATTTTTATATGGCAATCGTGGTCCGTAGAGCTTTGTTTTATTGCTTAGCGGATTCCATTATAAATTCCTTTTAAATTGAAAATACATTTTTCTTTTCAGACATCTATTCAGAGATGCCATCGAAGATGCTATTGCTTTGGATATTATATCTCCAGATGAAAGCCTAAGACAGCCGGATTATGGCGCTATAATTCTTATTGCTAACAATAAGCTTAAGAACCCGTCTGCTTTTCAACTGACGGATAATATTAAAAATAGAAGAAAAATCAACTTAAGCTTTAAGCGAGTAAGTGTACTTATTATACAGGCCCAAAATATATTATAAATCATTTTGTTCTTTCAGATTCAAGAGAAACACTTTAAACAAAAAGAAGACATATCTGAAAAACACTTTGAACAAAAACAGAAGACTGAAGAAGACAAATCTGAGGAACAAAAAGAGGAAAGTGGAGAAGACAGATCTGGTAACTGCACAAGTCAGAGTGAGTCAAACTCTTTGAATTTAGAAATTAATATTATTAGTGATATGTCTAACATAGACACTAATAATATTTCTAATTCACATGTGATCAATGATAGTAATAATATTAGTGATATGTCTAACATAGACACTAATATTATTCCTAGTTCACAATTGATCACTTATAGTAATATTATAAGTGGTATATCTAATATAGACACTTATAATATTTATAATTCACAATTGATCAATGATAGTAATAATATTAGTGATATGTCTAACATAGACACTAATATTATTCCTAGTTCACATTCGATCAATGATAGTAATAATATTAGTGATATGTCTAACATAGACACTAATAATATTTCTATATTAAATAGCATTGATAATAGTCCGTCCAATAATGTTAAGGACACTAGCTATGTTGAACATACATTAAAATGCTTTAGGAAAAAATACTACAATTTTAACGAAAGCTTAAACAGATCAGTTCATTTGATCGCTAATTTGAAAAGTTGCAAAACAACATTTTCAGATTGCACAAATTTTGACACTGAAATGAGCATTTCCGAATTTAAAGTAATTTTAAATGAATTATGTGGTATTTTTTCCAAAAAAGCAAGTATTGAACACATTCTTAGAGAAGCATACACTTCTTTTAATAATGCATGTGTTTTATATTTTAAAAATATAAGATTAAACAAAAAGTCGTTTGTTGCATATGGATACTGTAAACATCCATCATGCAACCGCTTTTTGTTTCGTGGGTCTTATGATGGGCTTGTAAATGTATACACAAGCAGTCCTCATATTTTCCATAAAATTGGGTTTAAAAAGTCAACGCAGTGCAGATCTATTAACAGATTTTTGGAAAAGGCTGCTATTAGAAACAAAACTGCGTTTGAATATAGATCCCAAAAAATAAATAATCTCAATATGTCTAGAGCTAGAGTTGGTAATGACCAGATAACCAATGAGAAATTACCCTATTACAGAAATTTGATATCGGAGGAAAATGGAAAATTGGATTTCCACAAAAATCCATTCATTGATGCCTTCCTTATGAAATTTAATGGGTATTCTCATTTTATTCAGGGTCTTGCCACAAAACTGGAAGTTTTATTATGGAACGAAGAACATTTAAAAATGCTTTTGTCCCATATAAAACCTCACACTCTACATATTGATGCTACTGGAAATATAGTCAAACCGATTGAGTTTGTAGAAAAACGTATTTTTTTGTATTCAATGGTTGCTCATATTCCAGACTGTAAGATTATATTCCCCGTCGCTCATGCAATTCTCTCTAATCATACATCATATGATATAGGCAGATTTTTGTATGAGCTGCGGGACTTTTGTCAAAAAAAAAAAATAAAATGGCCTCTTTGCAAAAGAATTACAACTGATGTTAGTTTTGCAATAATTGGTGCCATTTTAAAAGAATATAACAACATGGATCTTGCGACATATAACGAAATTTGTTATAATTTCGTTTATAATATTAGTGGCACTTTGCCCAAAATCTGTGTTCAATTTTGTTCAAGCCATTACTGCAAAATTATGTGTCGTAACATAGACGAAGTTGTTGGCTTAAACAATATTGAACTCAGAACGTTTTTAAGAAACGCATTGGGTTGTGCTTACTCAATAAATAATGCTGGAGAGTTAGAAGAATGGTTCAAATATATTGCAATCATTCTTCTTTCCCCAAATATTGATACAAATGTGGATGATGCTATTTATTATTTCTCAAATAATTCCCAGCATTCATCCACACCTAACATAATGGATAATATAAAATCGGCAGAGATTACCAATGTTATTCAAGATCGAACATTGAAATCTATTGCTGAAAAAAGTCTATTTAGAGTACAATTTCAAAAAATACTTGAAGAAGTACAGGAAATTGTATCACAAAATAAGAGCATCTCCTGTACATTAAACACTTATTTGTGTCCAAAAATGCTGGACTTAATTCTAAATAAGTATATTGTGTACGCGCCATTTTGGACCAATATTATTGGAACTTTTATTGATAAATCTAATAAAAGGCCCAATAATGCTCCAGTAGAATCGTTTTTCAGAACACTTAAACATAGTGTTATTAAAACGAATAACAAAAATGGCTTAAAGCTAGGAAGATTTATTCGTAAGTTAGATGAACTTTCAAAGTCCATTTGCAGACAAGTTCAACTTGCAAAACCAGAAGTTCTGCAACCATTAAATGAAATGGTTGTAAGACCTCGAAAAAAACATTACATACCAAAACCTAGAAAAGGTTTGGATGAAATGTCGTGCAAGCGAAAACTTTCTAAGCATAAGGAAAGTTGGAAAAAATCGCTTCATAAAAGATTAAAAGTAGGAATGTTCAAAAGTGATTTTACTGGTCTATTAAAAATCCAAGAAAATCATAAGGGTACAATATGCCATGACCATTCCTACACATCAACAGATGACATGAATGCTTTTAATATGGAATTCAAATACAAGAAATATTTGTCCACTTTAAAAAAGCAACGCAATTTAAACAATATTTCAGAACATTACGTTTTAAATTTTGAAACATTGTTTTCATGTGTGCATGCCGCTAAAAAGTCAAGTTTCATGAATCACATTGCTATAGACGATTTATTTTCGTTAAACGACTGCCAGTGGCTAACAAACTTAATCGTTGATGTTTGCCTAACAGTCGTTTTATACGAAAATGGAGATGACTCTTTTATAAACTTGCCTTGTCAGCTCGGTGATTATTGCTTCAAAAATGAGGAGATTATTAAAACTGGTTTAGAAAGTAATACCAATTTAATAATACCTCATTGTTTCCAAAATCATTTTTATATATTATTTATAAATCAAATGAAAAACGAGATAGTCTTTTTAAACCCATTTGGGAAATCAACTACGGTTGATTGGTTTGAAAATTACTATCTCAGATTGTTGAAACGTTTGAAGCCAGAAGAAAAATATTCAGTGGCTTCAATTCAACATGATAAGCAATTTGACCAATACAATTGCGGAATTTTAATTTTACAATTTGCAGAATCATATGTGTCAAACGTTTCGCTTACAAACTTAAAGTCTAGTGACTTATACAGAAGCGAAATGTTTGATAGAATTCTCAAATATGGAGATTCTGTAAATGATTTATGTCTTCTCTGCACGCGTAAGACTACATCATTCTCAGAATCGAGATGCTCTATTTGTGATCGTTTTATATGTAACATTTGTAAGGAAACAAAATATAAAACAAATATAGAAAATATTGTTTGCAAGATATGTGAGCTTAGCTCACATACTTTCAAATAATATACGTATATTTATACATTTTAAATATATTTAATATATTAAATGTTTTTAATTTTATTTTGTGGATTAGGCCTACTGGGGAAACCACATTAAAAAAAACGCGCTGTTAACTCTACCTCAAAGGTTGTGCGGAAAAGAGTTTAAATAAATATATAGTGTAACTTTTAAAACTTAAAAAAATTACGGTCCCTGTTGTTAATCTGAATTGCTTATTCTATTGCAGCTTTAACTTTCACAATCAATTCTATTTGGAGAGGCACGTGCGTAAAGTACATGATAGCAGCATTGTCCTCCCATAGGGGGACGATCAGGAGGAGGATTTGGAAGAGCAGCAGGATCACGAAGAACACGAGGAGGAAGCGAAAGGGCGGTTGGTTGAATCTGAAATTGAAAAACTCAAAGTGGAAAATTGAAAGAGAGAGAGTTTCGCTTGCACTTTTCACACACACACAATCTCACTTTTACTCGCTCTCTCTCTCTGTCACCAATTAATATTTCTTTTCGCTCTCTTTCCTTACGCTCTAATCGCTTCTCTCTGTAATGATGTACCAGGCTGGAAACTGATATACTGACCATTTGTTCAGAATTATATGAATCAAATGTGTTTTTGCCTCTAATTTCGACAGGTTTTATTATTAGTGCGGATATTCAACAGCTCAATTTCAATTCAATTAGCTGACAAATGCTAAACAAATCCAGCAATCGATCAATGACGATGTCACCCAACAGCTTTAAATCAAACAATCACGATTTTCCAACTCCAAAAAAACAAGCCCCTTCTCCTTTATATTAATTTCCAGCAGCTGTGACTTCAGTAACGATAAGCTTACAACGTCAGTTTATGTTATCAGTTATCAAAAATGTTCTAAATTACCCAGAAAGTCTTTTCACCGTCTAGACAGCAAATTCTCAAATTCGTTTTCTCTCGCCGAAAATTCCCCGGCCCAAAAACGCTACCTGAACTCAGGTATGCCCGAAAGATTAGTTAAAACCGCAGGTCGATTTTGATCGTTATATTTATTTATTTATATATATTTTTTTTTGTTTACAACATGAAAAAGAAATGGTAGAAAAATATGACATCGTGTTTTAAAGGTTTTCAATATATAAAACCCATTATTCCTTTAAAATTTTAGTCTTTGTTTCAAATTTGTTTTTGATTTTTTTTTGTTTTTCAAATAATTTTTGATATTAGTAATTGAATGTAAGGTGTGTGTAATACAAGAAATGAAATAAAGCAAAAGTCATTAAATTGAAAAAAAGTATAAAGATGTGCGAGTAGAAAAAAAGGGTGAAGAATAATCGTAAAAAAACAAAAACATAATAATAAATTACTCCATTCTCAACGTATTTAAAAACCTTTTTGTTGAGATGGTTTTCGATTATGTAAAATTGCTTTAAATGTGTGTATGTGTGTGTGTGTGTTTTAATTGAGCAATTACCCGACCACTGCCTTTTTTTTTAATTTAATTAACACTTTTCGTTAGTTTAGATTTACATCTAAAATATTTCACAATTTTTTTTACTTGCATTTCTTTCGTTCGCCTATGCAATTTTTATTTCAAGTTTGTTTTTTGTTTTTTTTGTTCGTTTTTCTTTTGTTTTTATAAATGTATTCGTTTTTTTGTTTGTTTTCTTTCTGTTTTCTTTTTGTTTTTCATTCAATTAATTTGATTAATTAATTACAAATTATAAAAAAATGAGCTTTCATTTTGGTTTTCCATGAAAAATCAATGAAGCTTTTGGCTTTGCAGCAAAAATGAAATAAATTCTGAGCTTTTCTTTGCTTTGCTCGCTTTGCATAAGTTTAACTTGTTCAACTAAATTAGGTAATACAACGGTTATTTTATGCCTCTTGGATTGACATGTGACGGCTTCTCTTGACGGATTTGTTTGGGATTCTCTTTGTCTCTCTCTTAGGGTTTCTCCTGTAGTCGCAGTTTGTCGCTAATATTTGTATTCTGGTAGAAAAGACGCACGACGTGCGTGTCCTGCTCATCCTTCTTGGCCAGAATCTCCAGCTGGAATGTCTCCGAGAAGCGTGTGTCGATGAACGCGCCCAGTGCAGCCACATCGCACTTGGCAATGGTGGCGCCCTCCAGCTCACAGTGTTTGCTGTAACGCGGCGCCTTGGCCAACTCCTCGGGCAGCTGACGGAACTGATCCGTGACGGCATTGTTGCCAAAGTCTATGAAGTGCACCTCGCATTTACCGTCGTCCAGCAGCTTGACTATTTCGGCACGATAGAACACCTCATCCTCGGGAAACTTGGCCACACAAATGGCGCCCACTTTCAAATCGCTAAAGACTTCAAAGTTTTGCTCGGCGTCCAGCATTTTGTCGGTTATGTCCTCCAGTGCCGGCACATCCTGTTCCATTTGCACATAGAAGGACTTGGCGTTGACAAACTGCACGACGATGCAGTTGTGAAGTTCCACCTCCAAGGGCTTCTGCACGCCCGCCACAGCGTTGGCAGCACAGCGAATAATTCGTTTGTGATATTTGCAGGAATCTTATTGAGCTGACAGTGGATGGCCAGTGGCGGTATTTGCCAGATCTGTTCGGGCAACTTGTCAATCTTCTGGCTGACAATTGTGTTGCCATAGTCGATGAGGAAGACCTCGCAGCCCTTGTCCTCGCCGAGCACTGAATTGATGCAGCATCGATAGTTGCAATCATCCTCCTGCGAATAGCGCACGGCATTCAGTTTCTCTGCGGGATGCGGCAGCTCCTCCAGCTGACTGGTCTGCAGTGTCTTCACAATGAGATCGAGATCAGCGGATCGCTTCTTGAGCTGCACATAGAAACTGCTGGGTGAATCGCCATGCGAGATGATGCACTCCTTGCCATTGATCTTGTCCTGCTCCGCCTCCAGTAGCTTCTGCAGCTGCTCGAGAATGTTCAGTGCATTGTCCATGGTCTTGAGCCGGACAACTGGTGGTTGACTCGACCTATTGACAAACTCGACGGCCACTTCGCCGTTGCAGCTGTCGACGAGGGCGTCCAGTGCCTCGCGTGACTCCTTGGGATACTTGATAAAGTTGGGCGACGGTTCCAGCGAATGCAGCTCCGCCAGCGGCTTCAGCTGCGCCAGCTCTGAACTGGGCAACTCGAACAGCTTGTCGACCAGCGCCTGATTGCCGTAATCGATGAAGAGTACGCGATACTGAAGGGATTGCTGGGCGGGCAGCTGTTCCAAGATGCGAGCACGATAGAACTCGTTGTCGTCGGCGAACTGGGCCACAAATAGTTCTCCCAGCTGGGCAACCGCCTGGATGGGCTGCAGCTTGGCGTGCTCCCCATTCAGCTGCTCGCACGTGCTGTCGATGAGCGCATTGTTCGACTCCAGCTGCAGGTAGAAGCTCAAGGGACTGTCCACATGCGTGACAATGGCCATGACACTGCTCGAGCCCACTTCGGACTCAATCTTTGACTCCACGACGGGCTCCGGTTGCTTCTCCGGCTGTTTCTGCGCGCACAGTGGCAGCAGTTGATCCAAAACATTATCCTCGTCGAGCAGTAAGTGTATGATGACGTGCTCCAGTCCAGGCTGCAGCAATTGTGTGGTGAACACCAATTCACCCTCGCCCGTCAACTCCGCAAACTTCGACTCCGCCTCCTTGGACCAGCTGACATAATCCTCCGGCAGCTGTAGACTGCATCTCTTGGAGAGGCTCGGCACACTGGCAATCTGCTCCGAGAGCAGCAGGCATTTGGCCGTGCTGGACGTGTTGCCGTAGTCCACGAATCGCA
The DNA here is from genome assembly GCA_037043495.1 of Drosophila recens. Lineage (NCBI taxonomy): Eukaryota > Metazoa > Arthropoda > Insecta > Diptera > Drosophilidae > Drosophila > Drosophila recens. Next base: position 92,394 of record JBAMBJ010004011.1, read on the forward strand.
CCTCGTACCGTTCGTCGGGCAGCTGGCGCAGCAGCTCGGCGCGATAGAAGAGTCCGTCGTCGTCGAAGAGCGCGGCCACGATGCTGCCCTTCTCGAAGCGCTGCAGCGGCTGCAGCTGCTGCTCCGCATCCCCCAGATACAGTTCGATCAGCTCCAGGGCCTTCGAGTCGCTCTCGAGCTGAATGTAAAAGTCACGGATGCTGTTCACATGGGAGATGTAGCAGCTGCTGCCGCTGCTCACGTACTTCAGGGGCTTGGCATAGCCATCGGCGATGAGTTTCTTGGCCACGTCCACGCCCTCGATGTAGAGATTGACATAGCTGGTGGTGCGGTAATCGCCGCGTGTCAAATACTCATAGTGCAGGATCTTCTCGTAGGAATCGTTGAAGATGCCGTTGGCCGCATCGGCCCAGTCCAGTTTGCCATTGGGTGCGATGGGCAGGGCGAAGGGCAGACAGAAGGGCTCCGACTGCGAGCAGAGGCTCTGCTTGATCTCCTTGGCGTCCGAGACGCAATCGGTGTTGCCAAAGTCGATGAACTGCAGCACCATCAGCTCGGCATCGATGATCTTGGCACGGTACCACAGCTTGTCCATGGAGTACATCGTGATGCAATCGGCGCCGTTCACAATCTCCAGGAGTTGCGGCATCGATGGCGATATAATCTGCAGATTCTCTGACTGTTGCTAAGGCGTCTGCAAGTGTATGACAATTTGATTAGGATTAATAACAGCGATTAAAACTCTAACCGAAACTGAATCCGATATTCGTTTCGGTTTTAATCCCTGATTAATAAAATTAAACAGGGATCATTGATGACTCACGTATTTTTATTCGCCTCCTGTTTCCCATTCTGCATACGTGGCGAGTCCATGCGAGTGCGTCCGTTCTGGCGGTTTCGCTTGCGCGGCGAGCTCATGCCGCTGGTGTAGCTGCTCGTGCTGCGGCTCTCGTAGCTGTCCAGGTTGATGTCGCGACTGCGTCTGACCAAGTTATTGTCGTGTGGATGCCGAGACGTCTGTTGCTGTTGTTGTTGTGAACGCCTCGAGCTGCTCTGCTGCGATGGAGTATCCTTGGAGCTGGCCGAGGCGGAGCTGTGTTTGTCCCAATCATTGGCATTGATTCTTGCTTCTTGGAGCGTGTCAGCAGCTGCTTCTGCATCAGCATGCGATCCTCGCTCTCCACGGTGATCGAGTTGAGCAATTAATTTTCATTCATTTATATATCTGAAAGCAGAAAAAGCAATTAGTATTTCAATAAAAATATGTATGTTAATTTATTGACTTACCTTTTAGTACAAAAAAAAAAAAACAAGCTAACTTATTTCTTCATTTTGTTAGCTTGTTACGAAAAAATAAAAAAGATTTTAATGCCAGCGTTGCTGCGGCGGCGGCGGCGGCGGCGGCGGCGACTGTTGCGGCGCCAAGAAGTCCAGCCGCTGTTGCTGCACCAAGTTTTGTTGCGGCGGCGGCGGCGGCGGCGGCGGCGACTGTTGCGGCGCCAAGAAGTACACCGGCCGTTGCTGCACCAAGTTTTGTTGCGGCGGCGGCGGCGGCGGCGGCGACTGTTGCGGCGCCAAGAAGTACATTGGCCGTTGCTGCACCAAGTTTTGTTGCGGCGGCGGCTGCGGCTGTTGCGGCGCCAAGAAGTGCAACTGCGGCTGTTGCGACTTGCAAAATTTACTAAGCTCCAGAATTTGCCTTTCTTGCACTTTTAATTTTTTTTCTAGAGCTTTGTAATTTTTTTTAAGTTTATGTTGCTCTTCTTGTAGCTGATTTAGTTTGTTTTTGAGCACATGGCCTTCGGGCTCCTGCAACCCCTGAATCTGTTGATCCAGGTTGTTGCGGTGTGCCCGAAGGCGAGCAATGTAGTTGTAATTGTTCATATTTTTCGCAACACGCGCACTTTCAGTCGTATATTATAAATTATAGGTTAATCCGCGCTTCTTTTAAGAAGTCAATTATTTCTTTATAGTTTTGTATGTTTTCTCGAGCGAAAAAGACGTAGATATCGTGGTATACGCGCACTTGTGTACAAATGTGTAATGGCTGTAAGCTCCGTTATGTTTTATAGGGCTGCCAGCTCGTTATATTCCGACGCATTTTTGCGCTTCTGTATATCAGGTTGGCAGCCCACATGCATGTTTCTTTTAGGTCAAATGGAAAAAAACACAAAAATGCAAATTTCTCAGCCATTTCTTGCTTGATTTTGATGATTGGCATATGAAATTGCTTGTAAAATTAACACCAATACTCCCACATACCGTGCATTTGACATAAAAATACTAATCTTCAGTAAAAAGTTTGCAACGATTTTGTGTTAGGTGGCGCCATTTCTCTTTATGTACAAACGCTGCCAACTTGCTTTCTTGTAAATTCATTTAACTCATAATGGTAAAAATACCAAAATGCAAATTTCTCAATAACTATTCTTTTAATATTGACGCCAGGCATATGAAAATGCTCGTAAAATTAGCAACAATATTTTTATATAGCGTGCATCAGTTAAGAATCGATAAGGCAGCAGTAAAAAGTTAGCGACGATTTTTTATTAGACACTAAATAGGTGGCGCCACTTCTCTTTATGTACAAACGCTGCCAACTTGCTTTCTTGTAAATTCATTTAACTCATAATGGTAAAAATACCAAAATGCAAATTTCTCAATAACTATTCTTTTAATATTGACGCCAGGCATATGAAAATGCTCGTAAAATTAGCAACAATATTTTTATATAGCGTGCATCAGTTAAGAATCCATAAGGCAGCAGTAAAAAGTTAGCGACGATTTTCTGTTTAACATAAACAGAGGTGCAACGATTTTCTGTTTAACATGCTCACGTTAACATGTTCAGGTTGTTCAGTTCACTTTGGAGCTACCAGTTCGATAGGACTTGCTCATGAACTCTTTGGGGGTTGATTTACAATTAATTAATTTTCTAAAAAACTGTTCTCTTAATTTCTCTAAATTTAATTGCATAGCTCCCCCAAAGTTGTAGCTTTAATTTGCTATATGCCGCGTTTGTGAAGAATTGTCCTGAGATAAGTAATAATGGATTGGGAACAAGGCATATATTTTGGCGGTCATTTTGTATGGGACTTTCACCGAGGTAGCTTCGCTCATTTTAAAATATCTCAAAAACGTTTCGTTTTTTTTTTAGTTTATTGTACCATTAGAAAGGTGAAATTGTAGGCTTTCATCGTGCATAAGCGATTTTCAGGAACAGACCTCCTGAGCTTAGCTACTTAAGAAATGGTGAAAATGTTCTTTTTTTCACTTTCTTTTTTCACCTGTTACTCCCATTTTAAAAGCTGGAATGGCCAAAACTTGGCTTTAAACTATAGATTAATTAATTTTCTACTATTCTGCATCATTAGTTTATTGATTAAAGGTCTAATAGCGCTTAAAAATGAGAAAGTTCATAACTGGTTCCGACTCATGAACCAAGTTCCGTTTTTCGTTGCTAAAGAACCGTTGCTATCTTGACGCACATGTATTTATTTGTTTTCTACACTGCCTGCCGGTAATCGTTCATAATTTTGCTGCACTTGCACTACTTGATCTCGCACATTAATTAACTCGTTAATTGAATAAAAATTGAGCCGAAAATGTCCGCATCGTGGGAAGTCGTGTCCAAATCACGTAAGCAAAAGAATCTGGAGAAGAAAGTGAACGCGCATACGGAACAAAAACGGATTGCCGCCCAGCTGCCGAAGCTTGAAGAACTCTGTAAGCGATTAAGTGCACATTTAAAATGCAATTTAAATTTGAACAACATTTGTTTCTTCTCTCAGTGCCAACGCAGCAATATCGCAATCTTTTTGGCCATATTAGCAATAACAATAACAACAACAACAACAAGTCACATTCACCAGCTAAATCGACATCAAGCGTCGCGTCCGCATCATCGAAAAACAAATCGCCACGCAAAACAAATGCAAATGCCACGAAACCAACAACTGCAACGGCGGAGGCGTCGAAGAAATCGTCAAAGCAATCGTCAGCCAACCAAGGGAAACCCAAAACCCTCGAGCAGGCCATGAAGCTAATCACACCCGACGATTTTGCCGCACAGTTGGCACAGCTGAAAATCAGTTGCCCCGGCTCCGAATTGCGTTGGTTGAGTAACGTAAGTAGCTTGCACTTATTATTACGTTACGTATTGTGCGGTAACTGTAGTTACTCTGTCTTTGTTATACTCCTTACTTACAGTAAGGAGGAGAAGGGTATATTGTCTTCGTTAAAATAAGATCCTCCTATCATAAAAACCAGGGTATTAAACCGAAACAAATATCGGTCTCAGTTACGGTTTCGCTTATGTTCGAATTAAGGTTCTAAGGTAACCGGTTTAAAAAAAAATTTCAAAAAATTTCACGTAAAAAAAATTATTTAAAATGCTACTCATGTAAATTTAAAAAAAAAAAAATTTTTAAATTTTAAAAACCAAGAGCTCTTTATTGAGATCAATTTACAAATTCGGAAAAACAAAATTTATTTTGAAAATCAGGATTTCACCTTAATAACATAATTAGAATGTATAATTATTTTGCTTTGAATAATATAAATTTTTTGATTAGGTATAATAAAAAAGGTTTTTTCGCTTACGGTTTCAGTTGGTGTTAAAAGTTTCAATCGGTTAACGTTCATCGGTTTCGAAAACATGTTTTATATTGAAACATACCGAACCAAGAACCGTTACGTGTTCTCGGTTCGGTATGTTTCGGTTTCAAAATACCGGTATAATTTCGGTTCATAAAAAAATGAGGTAAAAAGTCAGACATGTAAATTAAAAAGTATATATTTAAAAAATTTAAAAAAAATTTAAAATTTTTATTGAGAGCAATATATAAATTAGAAAAAAAAACAAATCTATTTTGACAACCAGGATTACACCTTAATAAAAACTAACTAAGTAACCGGTTGCCATGAATCGGTTACTAAACGGTTATTTTGTATTGAATAATTTCGATTTTTTTTGTTTAGGTATACTAAAAAACGTTTTTTCGGTTACGATTCAGTTACGGTTAGCGGTCATCGGTTTCGAAAAAATTTTTTATATCGGTTACGTAACGGTTATCGGTTTAGTATGTTTCGGTATCGAAACACCGGTATAATTTCGGTTCATAAAAAAATAGTTGAAATGTTAGACATGTAAATTTAAAAAAAAAATTTAAAAACTAAGATCTTTTTATTAAGATTAGTATACAAATTAGAAAAAAATAAATTTTATGCCTGACCAAACCGAAATTAACCGGTATGCATGAATAAGTTACTAAACGGTTATTTTGAATCGAATAATTTCTGTTTTGTTTAATAAAAAGATTCTTATCGTTACGGCTTCGATACGGTTAAAAATTTCAATAAGTTAATACCGGTAGGGGCTACGGTTATAGTTAAGGATTTAATACTTGATAACATTATACTAAATTTTAAATCTATTTTATTTTTTTTCGAACTCAATTAATTCTGTTGTTCATCTTAATGAAAATATATTCTCTTGTAGATTGCACTCTATCTCAATGGCGCGTTGTCCTTTGACTGTGATCCCACCTTTTCGGGCCGTAGTGCCCAGTATCCGAGTAACTTGGCCAGCAGCGGACTGAAGCAGGCAATTTTGGAATTCCTTCGCAGCGTAGGCGAAACGAATTTGGAATACTTTTTCTACTCCTTGCTGGACAGCATGGCCACGGAACTGAATAGTGGCCAGAACGTAGCTGGCTACAAGTTTGTGCTGCAACTGATTGGCCAGAATTGGCCAAGTATTTGCTCGCATAACATGGCCAAAACGGCGCTGTTGCGCAACTCATATCAGAATCGCAGCAACATCTGTCTGAGCATCATGTGGGCCATTGGCCAAGGCGGCCATCAATCGTTGACGGAGGGCGTTAAAGTTTGGCAAAATCTCATGTTGCCCAATCTGGAGTTGAAGAGTTTTAGCAAATTTGTCGTTGAGCATATTGAGCGTGTGTTGAATGCAGCCGTTGCCCGTAAATCGGAGGATCCTTTGTTGATCAATCAGCAGGAGTTTTTTGCCTGTTACAATGCGCTGAATGCGCCGTACAACAACATGGCCAAGGAGCTGCAACAAAGCCTTAAACGTAGCGCATCCTTGCTGCTGGTGAGTAGCGATATACTATATACAGTGTGTTCAGTAATTGTTCGGACAAAGAAAAAATATGTATTCACATATTTTGTTAAAAAAAAATAAGATTTAAAAAACAAAAATTAGCACATTCTCTATTAAATATTGAGATTCATTGGACTTAACCATACCTGTTAAATTTCGATTAGCATTACTAATCAATTTAATTATTTTTGGAAATATTCGTAGTGACTATACAGTTCACTGTTGAAAAATTTGTGATTACGATTACAAAAACTCAGAAATAATCTAAAATTATTACAATTATTAAAAAATAATCTGAAATAATCTATTTAAGTGGTGGGACTATTTCTGACTATTTCTGATTATTTTGGTTTTTTTTTTTTGACTATTTAGTAAAAAACAAATTATTTTGAACAAAACAGTTTATTGCAAAAATGTTTCTTCTTGATTTTTTAATTATACATAAGTTTCTTATACATATTTTCAATTTTTTTTTTTTAAATTGCTTTCATTAAAACTAATTTTTCAATCGAAAAGTCAGACGATAATTGCCGTCTAGGTCTATTAATAATACCGGCAAACTAAAAAAGGCGTTTAACTGGCGCCGAAGATGTTAATGGCGTATTGAACGCAAGGGATACTTCCTTCAAAATTCAATAGTTAAGCCAAACATCTTCTGAGTTGTTATTTTTTTGCAAATAATTGAAGAACTGATTGTGAAAATTCAATGAAATAATTTGTTTTTCACTAAATAGTCAAAAATAATCGAAAAAAAAAAAAAATTTGTCTGAAATAATCAAAAATAATCCGACTTTTTAAATTAATAATTTTTCATTATTTCCGACTAATTTTTTTCCGATTAATCCGAATACTTAAAAGATAATTTTAAATTATATCTGAATATTTTCAAATAATTTTAGATTATTTCTTAATTTTTGTAATCGTAATGATTAAATAATTGGGCAAAACCTAAAATAAATGTAATTTAATCATTAGTTGGAGTTTAAAAAAAAAATAATCTAATTACTAATGACTATGATTAATAATCATTACTTAACAGGTTTGGATTTAACTTATTTTAAAAATGATAAATATCTAATCCTGTCAAAACAATTTCTTTACAAACTGTATTATCAAAAACGTTAACAATTGTCTTAAATTGTCTTAATCTGCCCACAGCAACGATACATTGCCAGTCCGGTGAAGCAGGCCAACATCTTCCTGACCCTGTTGCGTGAAATTAGCCCGAATAGCAAACAACGCACTGAGATCGATGGCTGCATTAGCTGTTTGTTGAGCACTGGGGCCGATGATTGCTTCAAGGTCTGGCGCATGAACTACAAGAAGCAGCAATTGCCCAGTTTGCTGCTTTTGCGAGCCATTGGTAGGTTTATATCCCATGTTCTATCATCAAATCCTTATTTAAACTGTTTTTTTCAGACAACGATTGGACGGATTCGACCCAATTGTTGGCCCAGTCGAATGCTTATCACGCCTTTCTGCAAGATATACGCGGCTTGAACGAGGAACTGCAAGCGGGCAAACGTAAAGATATTTACGTTGATGATTTGGAAACGATTTTAAAGGTAAGTTGTGTTTATTTTTAAAATTAACAGCCGACTCCTCCACTTTACGTCAAACTATACCGCTTACGTTATTAAAACACGATTGGTCACACTGTTATTGTAGTGCAGATGAGTCAGATCGCTCAGTTCGCTCACTTGTTCAGTAGTTCAGTGGCTCACTGCTCACCAAAATGAGCTTACGAGTCTACGCTAAATGCCCTAACAGAATTCAGAGCGCAAAGGAAGTGAATATATAAGAAAGAACATTTGGGCGATAGTGAGCAAAGCAGAGCAACTGAACAAGACTGAGCAACTGAGCAAGTGAGCAAAAGAGAGCAATTGGGAAGGAACATGTTCACTTGCTCCCTGAACATGTTCACTCATGAACAACCCAACACTAACATACATCACCCTGTTGCACCCTGTGTAAGAACACGATTTTCTCACGCACGAATGTCCCATGTCATTTCTCTAATAAAATTATTTAATTTTAAAAAAATTATTTAAAAAATTTTAAGTACAAATTGAAAAAAGCAAGAACGTAATAAGTTTTGTAAATGCATAAAGTTAATTTTAAAATTGGTTTGGGGAACGTCCGCTTTTGCGTTGTGAAGAAATTAACAAATTAGTAAAATATTCTAAAAAAAAATTATAAAAATTTAAAAAAATATTAGAAATCCTCCTGTGAAAGTTTCAAAGCTCTAGCTTCAATATTTATTAAGCAAAAAATAAAATGTTCGTATTTAAATCTTTCTCTGAAAAAAATTAAATTCGGCCCATTTTGACCGTTGCTAAGGCTGCCACCTTATTTTTTTTTGGCTGCCAAGCAATAAGAGCAATTTGAAAGGAACATGTTCGTTCACTTGCTCACTTCGGTGAGCAACTCTTTTTCGTTCACTCACTCATGAGCAACCCAACACTACAGTTTATTGCAAGTTGCTGCACAACAAAAAAGTATTTTTCATCATGTGCGTCAAGATATCAACGGTTCTTTAGCAACGAAAAACGGAACTTGGTTCATGAGTAGGACACAGTTATGAACTTTCTCATTTTTAAGCGTTATTAGACCTTTAATCAATAAACTAATGATGCAGAATAGTAGAAAATAATTAATCTAAGTTTAAAGCGTTTTGCCATTCCAGCTTTTAAAATGGGAGAAACAGGTGAAAAAGAAAGTGAAAAAAAGAACATTTTCACCACTTAAATAGCTAAGCTCAGGAGGTCTGTTCCTGAAAATCGCTTATGCACGATGAAAGCCTACAATTTCACCTTTCTAATGGTACAATAAACTAAAAAAAAAACGAAACGTTTTTGAGATATTTTAAAATGAGCGAAGCTACCTCGGTGAAAGTCCCATACAAAATGACCGCCAAAATATATGCCTTGTTCTCAATCCATTATTGCTTATCTCAGGACAATTGTTCACAAACGCGGCATATAGCAAATTAAAGCTACAACTTTGGGGGAGCTATGCAATTAAATTTAGAGAAATTAAGAGAACAGTTTTTTAGAAAATTAATTAATTGTAAATCAACCCCCAAAGAGTTCATGAGCAAGTCCTATCGAACTGGTAGCTCCAAAGTGAACTGAACAACCTGAACATGTTAACGTGACATGTTAAACAGAAAATCGTTGCACCTCTGTTTATGTTAAACAGAAAATCGTCGCTAACTTTTTACTGCTGCCTTATCGATTCTTAACTGATGCACGCTATATAAAAATATTGTTTCTAATTTTACGAGCATTTTCATATGCCTGGCGTCAATATTAAAAGAATAGTTATTGAGATATTTGCATTTTGGTATTTTTACCATTATGAGTTAAATGAATTTACAAGAAAGCAAGTTGGCAGCGTTTGTACATAAAGACAAGTGGCGCCACCTATTTAGTGTCTAATAAAAAATCGTTGCTGGATATTTGACTGCAGAAAAATGTTTTGCTGTCAATTGCACGGTATCTAAAACTATCGACACTAATTTTACAATCATTTTCATATGCCTGGCGTCAATATTAAAAGAATAGTTTTTGAGAAATTTGCATTTTGGTATTTTTACCATTATGAGTTAAATAAATATAAGAGAGTTGCGCGTTTAAAACAGAAGTGGGCCACCTATTTAGTGTCTAATAAAAAATCGTTGCTGGATATTTGACTGCAGAAAAATGTTTTGCTGTCAATTGCACGGTATCTAAAACTATCGACACTAATTTTACAATCATTTTTATATGCCTGGCGTCAATATTAAAAGAATAGTTATTGAGAAATTTGCATTTTGGTATTTTTAACATTATGAGTTAAATAAATATACAAGAAAGCAAGTTGGCAGCGTTTGTACATAAAGAGAAATGGCGCCACCTAACACAAAATCGTTGCAAACTTTTTACTGAAGATTAGTATTTTTATGTCAAATGCACGGTATGTGGGAGTATTGGTGTTAATTTTACAAGCAATTTCATATGCCAATCATCAAAATCAAGCAAGAAATGGCTGAGAAATTTGCATGTTTCTTTTAGGTCAAATGGAAAAAAACACAAAAATGCAAATTTCTCAATAACTATTCTTTTAATATTGACGCCAGGCATATGAAAATGATCACATTCCCCCCCGTAAAATTAGTGTCGATAGTTTTAGATACCGCGCAATTGACAGCAAAACATTTTTCTGCAGTCAAATATCCAGCAACGATTTTTTGTTAGACACTAAATAGGTGGCGCCATTTCTCTTTATGTACAAACGCTGCCAACTTGCTTTCTTGTAAATTTATTTAACTCATAATGGTAAAAATACCAAAATGCAAATTTCTCAATAACTATTCTTTTAATATTGACGCCAGGCATATGAAAATGATTGTAAAATTAGTGTCGATAGTTTTAGATACCGTGCAATTGACAGCAAAACATTTTTCTGCAGTCAAATATCCAGCAACGATTTTTTATTAGACACTAAATAGGTGGCGCCACTTCTCTTTATGTACAAACGCTGCCAACTTGCTTTCTTGTAAATTCATTTAACTCATAATGGTAAAAATACCAAAATGCAAATATCTCAATAACTATTCTTTTAATATTGACGCCAGGCATATGAAAATGCTCGTAAAATTAGAAACAATATTTTTATATAGCGTGCATCAGTTAAGAATCGATAAGGCAGCAGTAAAAAGTTAGCGACGATTTTCTGTTTAACATAAACAGAGGTGCAACGATTTTCTGTTTAACATGTTCACGTTAACATGTTCAGGTTGTTCAGTTCACTTTGGAGCTACCAGTTCGATAGGACTTGCTCATGAACTCTTTGGGGGTTGATTTACAATTAATTAATTTTCTAAAAAACTGTTCTCTTAATTTCTCTAAATTTAATTGCATAGCTCCCCCAAAGTTGTAGCTTTAATTTGCTATATGCCGCGTTTGTGAACAATTGTCCTGAGATAAGCAATAATGGATTGAGAACAAGGCATATATTTTGGCGGTCATTTTGTATGGGACTTTCACCGAGGTAGCTTCGCTCATTTTAAAATATCTCAAAAACGTTTCGTTTTTTTTTTAGTTTATTGTACCATTAGAAAGGTGAAATTGTAGGCTTTCATCGTGCATAAGCGATTTTCAGGAACAGACCTCCTGAGCTTAGCTATTTAAGAAATGGTGAAAATGTTCTTTTTTTCACTTTCTTTTTTCACCTGTTTCTCCCATTTTAAAAGCTGGAATGGCCAAAACTTGGCTTTAAACTATAGATTAATTATATTTCTACTATTCTGCATCATTAGTTTATTGATTAAAGGTCTAATAAGGCTTAAAAATGAGAAAGTTCATAACTGGTTCCGACTCATGAACCAAGTTCCGTTTTTCGTTGCTAAAGAACCGTTGCTATCTTGACGCACATTTTTTCATCGCTCTTCCAATAATTCATATTAAGCATTTGAATAATAATAATTTTCCAATTGGAATTGCAATTGTGTTGAACGTTATAAGAGCCATATGCACTTAAGTGCAACATCAAACTTGTATATTGGTGTGAAAAAGTGAAAGACGCCGTCGCCGTTGCTGTCGTCGTCGTCGCATTTGCCGGGCGCAAATAATTTCTCTTTTCTTTTGTGATTTTGCAGCGCAGTGCGTTTGTGTGTATGTGTGTGTATTAGTGTGCATATTTTTCATACGGCGTTGCCATGCAGGCTGACTATTTTTTGCCGCTAATTTATGCATGTTTGTGTGTGTATGTTGTGTGTGGCTGCCTGCGCTTATCGCACGCAGCAGCAGCAGCTATTTATGATCATCTAGCGTCCGTTTGTTTTTTCGTATGGATGGATGATGTGTTATAGCTCCGATTGGCTGTTGGTCCCCTGCCCCCCTCGCCTATCAGTCCACTGTACACCCTTGTTGTTGATTGTGCGCAGCGCAACAACGGTGGTGTCATTTCATTTCATTCCATTTTACTTTTTCGGCTTTTCAATTTTTTTTCTTCTCGTCTTGTCGAGATAACAAACAATTCTTGCCTGCAGTCTCTGCTCTTGACCAATTGCCCACCACGTCACAATTAAATGACCGTGGACCCAAAGTTGAAAAGCGAAGGCAAAGAAGAAGCAACAGCCGCAAACGACCGACAACAACAACAAGTTCTTGTTGGCCATTTTCTTGTTGGTTCTTCAACACGTGGCGACCGACGACGGCCTTTTTCCGAGATTTTTCATCGTTTCACTTTTGTAAAACCTGCAACGTTGTCACTTTTTCACGTTTTTCTTCATTTAATTAGTGTGTGCAAATATTTGGCAGCATTGCTCTGTTTAATTGTCACAGCAAAAAGCTCATCGTTTTTACAGTTCATTCAACTTGTAGTTGGTGTTGTTGTTGGTTTGGGTCTCTGTTACCCACAGATATCTGTATACAAGACATATGTATGCATGTATATGATTAACATTAAAACAATATAAGGGCTTATCACAGTTACAAGCGCTCTCTCTTCGCTCTCTTTGTCATTCGTTTCGCTCACTCAGCTGATGACGCGTCATCACATTTCGGTGCCCTTGTGACGTAGCAGCAGCTGCCGCTGTTGCTGCGGCTGCTGCGCTGCTGCTGCTGCGGCTGACGCTTTATCTTGCGCGCCTTTTGCCCTACCCACATTATTCGTGTTTGTGCAAAGCAACGAAGTGATTGCAAAAAGAGACGTGCAAATTGTTTGTGCATTTATATTAATTACCTAACTAATACCAAACTAAGCTCAACTTTAATTGCGACTTAATTACAAATTGAAAGCTTTCTTTAAGCTCTCTCTTTGCCAAACTGTGTGTGTGTGTGTGTGTGGCGTCATATTTTGTTTTTGCAACACAATTGCAATTGCATAAAATAATAAAACACGAAATTCATTAACGATAATTGAAAATTTTCAACAACAGCACAAGTGAAATACTCGCAGCTATAACAAGTTTAGTTGAAATTAAATAATTAATTATGGCTCAGGTTAAACCGAAACAAAGCAAACAGGGCAAACAAGCAACTGCCGCTAAAAAGGTAACATAACATGTCACTCCATCTCCCTTCCACCCACAAACCTACTTAATGAAACAGTTGTTTTTAACAGCGAGCTTTTAACATATGACTTAATCATGTTGCTTTCTCACTCCCCCCTCACAGACCGTACAGGAGAAGAGCACGGCACAACAGAAAAAGAATAAACAGAATGCGGCGCAAAAGAAGAAATGCGGTTGCTGTAAATGGGCGCTGGGCAGCATTTTGATTGTGGCCTTGATTGCGGGCGCTCTGTGCTACGACACCGAGGTGAATGGCAAGGGCATCTTTGAGAAATCCGCCACTGGCAAGGTGCTCAAGAATGCCGGCGTACTGCCCCATGTGCAGCGGGGCTGGTATGCCACAATGGGCGCCAGTGCACGCGGCTACAAGTGGGCCGAGCAACACGTGCCGCCCTACGCCGAACCCGCGATCCAAACCGGCGTCAATGTGTGGAAGCTGACGCGCAACGCCTGCTGCAATGCCTATACGAATGGAATCAACTACTGGCGCATCAAGTGGCCGGCGATGGCCAAGTTTGTGAGTAGCGCTGACATCATTTCTTCTTAACTGTTTAGATTTGGAAAGTTTGATTTTGTGAGAGAGGGAACAACTCAACTCGTAAACCGGTTTCACACTCACAATAGCCAAACACTTTTAACCAGGGAGAACGCAAATAAGAGTAGGGAGTTTAAATATATTAAAAATAATTCAAACTTGAAAATTAATGGAAATATCCTAGATAAACAAGATAAAAATTTTATTTAAAAAAAGATGTTCAGTAATTATAGAATAAGTTTTGTTTTAAAAAGACAATGAAAATTGATAATAAAAATTATTTCTCAATTTTTTTGATAAATTAAAAAAAAGAAGATAGTTTTATAAGTGCATTGATAATTGATAAAAATCAAAAAATATATAAAAGATAAAAAAACAGAATTAGAAAAAATAAAAATATATAAAAGATAAAAAAAACAGAATTAGAAAAGATAAAAATATATAAAATATTAAATATAAACAGTCGTCGGATAAAGTATTTTGACAAGACTAAAGATAAAAAATCTATTCATAATTTGAACTTACTTTATGAAATACAAAATATAAAAATACAGTAGGACTTCCCTTACTCGAATCACCATTATCCAAAGAAAAGGTTCGAGCTATGGAAATATTTGACTTATAGAGGTATTTTTCTTAAGTTTATAAATTTTACTGACACTCATTTAGCTAGATTTAAAAAAATTCGAGCTATAGAAGTTGGAGTTATGAAAGTTCAGCCTTCATTATCAAAGATATTTTTTAAAAAAAAATTTTCAGTCACAATTAGAATTGTTTAGGGAAACTTTTTGCATCAAAACATTTTTTGTTTGACACCGAGGAAAAAGGTATACTTCTACAAAAATTGGAAATTTTCAATGGGTACTCAATTGGTTAAGGAAAGTTTTGTATCACTCAAACGGAATTTAAATGACCTTTCCATTGATGCCAAACTTTACATAAAGTAAATTCAAATTATGAGTAGAAGATTTAAAATACTTTATACGACGATATAGATATAATATTCTAACCCTCCCTTTTTACACATTCTTTCTCTCTATAGATTGATCAATACGTTCCCGATTTCTCGAAAAAACTGGAGGCATTCGCTGCGGGCGCCAAGGATGTGGCTGTCAACAGCTACGACAAATCTGCCACGCTGATCAAGGAGAAGGTGCTAGTGTAAGTGCAGCTAATTTAATTGATTTATAATTTCAATTATTAAAATTGTAATTCAATTCACAGTGGTCGCTTGTCGCCGGAGAACATTAACCAGGCCCTGAATCAGACGCGCATTGCGGCTCTTGAATACTACAATCAGTTCCACAAAAAGGTGGATGCGTATGCCAAGCTCAAATGATTCTAAGCGTCCGGAACGTTTAGCATCATCTTGAACAGCATCCAATAAACAACAAAAAACATTAAAAACAAAAAACACAGCAACAATGCGTCACATAGTCAAAAAAAAGAAAAAGAAAAAAGAAAGAAAATGTATAGCAACCCAATTTAAATGCAATTTTTTCGGCATAAAGTCTAAAGTAGCAGGAAAAACGAGAGAACGAGCTAAAAATATCAGCAAAAACTTTGCCTAACTATCTCAGGTGAAGCAACAACAACAACAGCAACAACAGCAACAGCAACAACAACAAAAACAACAGCTGCTCGTTTTGGCTACATTTAATTAAAGAAATTTATAATTATACATACAATTACAATTAGTAAATTAAACACACATAATCAGCATTTAGTTGTAAAGTGAAGAATATTGTATACCCTGTAAATGAGCTCGCGAGCTATTTTGTACAATTTTTCCACTAGTTTGGAAAAGTTTTTTAGTTTGTTTACAAAATAATCGCGTCGCGAGTTTCGCTCAACGAATTTCTTTTTCCGCAATAAACAATTTCATAATGATAACAAAATTAATTTATATATTTTTCCAATTTTTCGAAATTTTTCCAAAATGCATTTTTGAGGTCGAAGACGCGCAACGAAATAAATTAAGAACTCAACAAACAACAAACATTTCCAATTGCATTTCAAAGCAACAAAATAAATCAAGTAATAAGTAAAATAAACAAATGTTTAAACAAATGATAGCTACTTAGATATTTAAAGGTTTCTTTGTAATGCTTATCATTTTTTTAGTTATTGTGTGTATGCAATTTTTAAGCATTTTCTCAAAAAGACTTTCAATTACAATGTGTTTTTTAGTCAGAATATGTTTTTAATTGAATTTCAATTTTTATTCCAATTGTAAGTTTAACGTTTTGAAGGATTTTTGCATTAATAAACAAAGTTGAAGAAGATTAAAAGAAAGTACGAATTTGTTTTCTTATTTTCATTCACAGTCGAATTTGTTTGACGAACGCGTTCGCTTCGACGAAATTTTCCTCGTTGGTGGTAGTGTTCGTGTCCAAATTTCGTGTTGTACGTTTTGTTCGAGAAAAATGTAACTGATTCTATATTGCCTGTGCTCGAGATTGAACAATTCGACAATGGATTGCAATTTTGGCGCAAACATCATTTGTCAAAAGTTTTGTTAGCCATCAAAACGAGCCATGACGATGTTTATTTTCTGAAAATGTTCTACAAATAATGTTTGCAAGCAATAGTTAGTGGGTAAATGTAATTCTTGTTCGACGAACAGTTCGTCGAACAAATTCGACTGCGGATGGCCTGCTTAACAGTCGCTTTAGTTGTTATGTGTTTACATACAGTTCACAGTTCACTGTAAAGCTGCAGTGAAGCATTAGCAAGTACAACAACCAATGTAAGTCTTGGGATATTTTAGTACTTCACATTCTGCAGGGGTAAAATTAACATTGCGTGGTACCATAACCGAGTTTACAGTTCTCTGTAAAGCCGCAGTGAAGCATTAGCAAGTACAACAACCAATGTAAGTCTTGGGATATTTTAGTACTTCACATTCTGCAGGGGTAAAATTAACATTGCGTGGTACCTTAACCGAGTTGCAGCATTTAAACAGCGCATATTTACTGTACCAACGTGTGGAAATTAACAGCAACAGGAACAGGAACTTGTGTAGGTGGTACCGAAATTGTTTGAAAGTTGTAACATTTAACCGCTATGTAAAGTTGGCCAGTTTAGAAATAAATGGCAATTTAGCAGAGAACAATTGTTAAATGCATTATTAATTTAATTTTCTAAAAGACAACTTTATTAAAAATGTACCAATATACATGAGGATTATCTTTTAATCGACTGCTTAACATTTAAATAGATTTTGCATCTCAATTTTATTACAATTTTTTTAAAGACCTAAAGATTTAAAAAGGAGAAGTACACGTTTTGTGTGGTACACAGGTGTACCATTTATGTTTCTTGTATTCTCCTTTTGGTACAACTGTGTACCAGTGTTGGGTACAAATGTAATTTATGCATTTCTATGAAAAACAAAAATAACACGAATAAGTTAACAGCGTTTCTTACATGTAACAGCAGCTGTACAAAGATAACATGTACCACTCTGCTCATGAATTCGCCGCGTTTTGCTTTTTTCGGAGTTTCGTTTCCCCCTCGCTTGATTGGGTCAATTGTGGGCTTCTGCTCTTCGTGTGCACGACAGGATTAAGGAATTCGGCAAGAAACGTTGAAAAGCTTTTCACTGTCGTGCAGTCTCGAACGAATGTCAATTCGCGACGCACGTGTATTAAATGCACGCGCATTTTGTGGTCCAGAGTGTCGTGTCCGGTTGCCGTAAGCTTCGTAATCGTTTCCCTTCTTGGCAAGCAGATTGAATGCATTTTTGATCAGCGGCAACGCCGACGCCGACGTTGACGCCGATGCGACCGCAAAGTCAAGAGAGGCGAAAGTGCGAGAGGAGAGGAAAGCGTTCAAATTGATTCGATTTGTGCCAATTGTGTGGCTAACAAGTGAAAGTTCTTGAAACCGAAATTTTTCGTTGTGCAAAAATGGCCCAATAGCCAAACAGTGTGGCCAGCTACATATGTAAGTGTGTGAGTTTGAATGTCGCGAGATAAATAAACCGCAATAAGAAGAAGAAAAACAACAACAATCATCGACAACTTAGAAGAGACTCTCACTAATTTTATTGTAAGTACACTGTGAAAAAAACACTTAAATCTCGTTATTTCTTGAGCTACAATTTGAAAACCTTTGTACCGAAAGAACCGATTGAGAATTCAAAATTAAACATGAAACAGTTTCAACTAAAATTATTTGGACCAAATATTTTATTATAAAAATTGTTTAATAAAAATCAATTTGAAAAAACATATTTAATTTGAAAATAATCTAAATAATTTTTAAAAATCAAATATGATGTTACCTTAAATTAAGCGTAATATTTTTAGTTTCAAGTTATTATTTTACTTTCATTTTACTATATTTATAGTTATTAACATAATTCATATATGATATTTGAATATGAATTTTGTATTTCAAACGTAAGTTGTATATATAAATATATATAAATTTTATATCATTTTTATCAGTGTACCATCTACCTATGCATTATCTGAAACTCATACACTTAACCCATTACAATTGTGCGCCCTCATAAAAACAATCGTATCACGTACACGGCTCATTTGACTTGCATTTCTCTGTCTCTGTCTCTGTCTGTCCCCCTCTTCGGTTCGTACACCTGCTTCGTCTTTTTCCCGCCCACTCGCAAATAGTATAAATCAAAGTAAAATATTTATTTCGCATCGGAAATGAACTCAGACAAGCGACGTGATTTAATGCTAATCGAAAATGCATTTGTTACAACTTTGGTTTTTTCCAATTTTTCGCTTAAAAAAATACCAAGAATACTACTTACATATATCCTCAAACAGATATAGAAATTTATTTTCCTTGAGTTCGGTTATTTGTGTGGATCTTTGACTGCAAGTTTGTCTCAGCTGAACTGAAAAGTTAGGGTGAATACTTATTTCAGTGTGTGTGTGTTTTCGTTTTCCGACTTTTCCGCATCGAACTTCACGCCGGGATTGAAAGTTTCTTCCCCCAAAAAAAGTTACTTTTAACTTATCTGCTTTTGATTTCGTTTGCTGTTTGTCGTTGGCTCTGCCAAAAACTGGTTGATGAGCACGTGTTCATGTCGACCACTTGGACAACTGAGAACTGCGAACTGAACTGAACCTCTGTCTGTGTACGATTACTGATGTCTGGCACTGTGTGTGTAAGCTGTTGAGTGATTTGTTGATTCCGTTGAGATTTTTACGAAGTGACAAATTATGTTAGTTCTTTGGCTTTACAGTTATTCTAGTAAATGACATTTTTGTTTATACTTTATCTTATTTCTGGTCACGATGTAAAGCTTGAACAATTTATAGAAATTTTTATCAAAATTGAGATTAGGAATTCTTTAGATTTAAAAAATTTTTCTTGTTCATATATTATTTCTGTCAGTGTATTTCACAGTCAAATATGAATCTGCAAATGTGGTTTACCAATAACATATTTCCTTTATTTATATTGCTGATTATATCAAGAAAAGATGCTGAATGAAAAGAATGCTCAAATGGAAAATACCCTGTAAATAGAGTTATTTTTACAACGAAATTTCATAAATTACATTTAAATTTTAAATAAAGTTTGTTATACCTTATTTATACATTTTACAACTGCTGGGTATACGAACAATGTTTTGTTTATAATTATCAACATTACAAGCTTGATCCACCTTTAGTGTTACCTTATGTTCTGCCCACCTGATGCCCATCAGATGAAGAAAATTTTTAAAATAACATTTCACAATTTTCATGATTTAATTGAACTTTCTGAGGAATTTTGACGGTTCTGAATGTGTAAAATTTCCATTGATGTTTTGAAACCCTGAGCTCTTCAAGGACGCTTTATCATTTAAATGAATTTATTATTTAAACACAGGCCATAAATATTGTTAATTAATTTCTCGATATGTCAAAAGGACAGAAAGAGAGAGAGAGAGCTCGAGACAATTTAAGCTATGTTTAAAGAGAGGGAGAGAGAATTTTAGGTGCTCGGGCGGAAACGACGAAAATACAACGCGCTGCGGAAATTGCCCACAAAAATCACAGTGTCCTGGAATTTTGTGTTGAAACAATTTTGATGCCAAAGTCTGTGTGGAATGTGCTAAACATTTTGCAAAAGCCGTTGGCGGTTTTTTGTTTAGTGCTCTCTCAGTTTAAAGCGTCAAGAATGGAAGGCGCCTTGGATGTCAGCTGTTGTCCCTGTCGCCATTTAATCGAGTGCCTGACAGGGCCACCTCGGCAATTAATTAGACGCCGCACTATGGTCCCAAAGCCGTTTTTTTTTACGTAAATTCAAAAAATAATAATCGTGATTTACGCAAGAAACACATTTTTTTCCAATAGCAAATATTCCAATGAACTTAGAAATGAAATCCTTTTTTTTTTAAGCTTCACTGTCATTTTTATTAGGCTCTCAAAGTCGACAGTTTATTTTGTGCGCACGGGGTTGAGATTGACACAATATATTGTTCACTTTTATTTCCTCTATAAAATAGATAGAAAAAGACCCATTAATAAAAATAACTATGGAAAACATAGCTCCAGGTTTGTTATACGTGGTTGTATATGTGTTTTGTTTGTAGAAGTGTTTTGTTAATTGCATAATGTGCATTTATGCTGTGTTGTTTTGGTCGATTATAACCTCACAAAAATTTTGGTTCTTGGAGTAGAAGTAAGTTTATTGTCGTGTATTGTCGTAGCTGTAAATGCAGTCTTGTGTGTCAATGTTTTTTCTTTATAAACACCAAAAATCTTGTCCCCGAATTTCCCCGATTCCATATAATCGCAAATTTTATCAGGCAACTTTGAGTTCGAGAATGCAGAATTGCTTGAAGTTTGGCTGCAG
This sequence comes from Drosophila recens, assembly GCA_037043495.1. Classification (NCBI taxonomy): domain Eukaryota; kingdom Metazoa; phylum Arthropoda; class Insecta; order Diptera; family Drosophilidae; genus Drosophila; species Drosophila recens. The sequence goes on from JBAMBJ010004011.1 coordinate 112,935, forward strand.
AACAAGCATAAAGCATCGTCAATTTTTGACTTTATTTTAAAAAAGTTTAATGGAAGGCTTTCAGAAATTAAGGAGACGGAAATACAAAAAAAGGGTATAAATTTGTAACCTACGCTAAAAGATACCATTAAAAAAAAAATTAGAAAAAAATACGTTTAAATTTTATTTAAATTTTTATATTAGAATTGTGCTGATTATTAACATATTTGATATAAGTAACTTAAATGTTATAGTTAGAAGCTTACAAAAAAAATTTTTTTTTCAAAAAGCTATGTAATCAACAAATTTGCATATTAAATTATATGGAAAAGGGCGGTGCCACGCCTATTTTCCACAGTCAAAAATTCAATTGGTATCATTTAGTTGAATGCAAAAACCCAGACTAAAAAATATTGTGTGATTCTCGAGTTATTAATTTATGTTAAAAAAAAGGGCTTTGGGACCATAGTGCGCCGTTGAAAACAATAACAAAAGATGAGCTTGTCACTCATTAATCTTATGACCTCATAAACACACAACACACAAAAGGACACATGTTGTCGTGTGGCATCGAAAGGTTCGACAGCGCCGCAAGGACACCAAACATCTCAGCATCATTGAGCTTGTCACTTCTCACGTGCTTTGAATTGAATTTCCCCTTTTTTTTTTGTACATATTTCAGTTGCCCATTTTTTTCGTTCGTTTTACCTTTCCATTTGCTGGTTAACTTTAGTGGCTGACTAACTGGCGCCTGACCGTTGTCCAGGTGATTAATGTGCAGACGTGGCTTGTTTAATTAACTTGTATTTATACACACAGACACTTGGCTAACACTAACACTCACACTCAAACTCACACTCACACTCATACTTACACTCACCTGAGTGAATAATACCTTAATGGCTACTGTGGGCAGAGATTCCCATTTGAGCTTTGTTTCATTCATCCTATGTAAAGGGCAAAGGAATTAACTTGGGTTACGCTTCGAATGTCTGTAAATGAATACATTCACCTGACAGCCCAATGAGTCTGAGTCTGAGCATCTGAATATGCTGTTTCATTTCCAAAGAACCTAATTTAATGCTGTGATTACAGTTGTCAAGAGTTAGCTCTAATTTGCGTGAATTCTGGGCAACATTTTACACGATTATCTACTTAATTCAGTTAGGGGGGCAAAAATGAATGCCATTTATTGCCACAATTTTATAAAATTAATTATGTGTTTATTCAGATACATTTTCTCTTTAGTTTCATTTACATACTTTGAACAAAGGTCAATGTTTACATTTTTAATTGCCAACTAGCTTAAATGCCATTAACGTGACCTGATTTTCGACTCCCCTCAAAAAACTGAAAACACCAAAAAATCCTTAAAATCAAATTACGCTCTAATAAATATTATATATTTACACACCTGTAACAAATTGATGACTTTACGCAAATTTGCATATTGATGATAGGTTATTTGGTGTTTTCAGTTTGTTATAATTAAACCAAAGTTTGGCTAAACTTAATTATGTCGCAACTTTTGGAAATTTAATCAAGTTAGAATTGAGCTTCCCAAAGCTTACACAGCTTCAAAATTGACGAAAAGTTTTTTAGGCTACTGAAACAGGAAAACTGACGATGACTTAAATAAGACAAGAGTGTAAATTTGTGATCAATGCACAAAGAGACCACAAACATATTAAATTAAACACTTATAAATAAGTTGGACTTGCCAAATAAAATCAAAATAAATAAGGGATATAAATATTGCATTTATTTTATGCAATTTTCTGCGCATTCAACTTTTTATTGACATTAATTTTAAGAGAATGCAAAGTGAATATTCTTGTATCATGTGCAAATATTTAATTTGATTACCATGCATTTGCTTACATTCTTTTTTAATTGCACAAATTTTTATATTGAATTAAAGGCAATGTATGAAAATGAGTGAAAGTTGTAGCATCGACTTGTATATGCTAAAAATAAATTAAAAAAATTTCTTAATTTAATTTAAATTAATTGAAGACAACATTTTATAATAACAAATATTTGATATTCCATAGGGAATGTTATAGGGAAAAAAGTGAAAATATTAAATATGACTTTAGCACAGGGTATTTAATAGTTGAGCACTCTTTATTGTTATTTTTTATTTGCAATGTTTACACTGCCCACATGTATTCGTCAAACAGTATTTTACTCTTTATTATTTTGTTATTACATACATATATGCGGATGTTTTTCTGTGTTGCATACCAATATCTGTTTTTACACAATGTTAACGCTAAAATATTTATATATATATATTGCATAAATATTTATTAACTTGGCTCGTCTCACGCAAAATTGTATACAAAAATAAATAATACCGAGAATGCGACATTGGGACATTCTGCGGAAGGAGTTAAATTAAAAGAGGTGTTTGGTGTTGTTTATTGCATGAGGTCAACTGATGGAATACCCCGAACAAAAATGCCGAAATGCCAAAAATCCAATTAAAATGTTAATTTTTGCGTAAACAATAACAAACAATGAAATTTTATGCTAGATGCGTTAATTTACAGCATCGACATAAACGACATAAGCCCCAAAAGTGCAAGGCAATCCCCAAGCTGAGAGCTTACCACACACACACACACACACATGTATACATGCACACATACATGCAAACAAACGCACACTAATAAGCTGCAAGCTGTGAGATAATCACAGCATTTAAATACATACATATTACGACGAATGTGGCTCTCATGGATATTGTTATTGTTGTTATTGCTGTTTTTGTTGTTGATTCTTTTCTTGTTGTTGTTGTTGTTGCTGTTATTGTTATAATTGCCTGTTATTGTTGTCAATGTGTAATGAGCTGTTTGGGCGTTGGCGCCCAATCAAACAACGAGCCAAAGTGGACATGAAATTAACACGCAGCCTGCGGCCATTGCCAAACAGGTAATTGTTATTCGAGCTGCAACGGTAATTTGTTATCGGTAATCGGTAATCGAAATGAAAATCCTGACATCGAGCAAGTGCAAATAAGCTGTCTGCATTTCGAATGATGGCAAATAAATTACACCAACTTGAAGAATTAAACGATAAAAAAATATTTAATTAATTACAGTAAAAAATATATAATTAAATATTTCACTTTTACTTATAATTTTAAAAATTGAATTTTTATTAAATAATATAAATTTGACTAAGCCTTTTTCATTTAATATCTGATTATATAATATTTTATTATGTATTTGTAAATTATCTTAATTTAAAAACCTTCGTTTAAAGATCTTAAAGTTCTTAAATGTAGGAAAGAGATTTGACCTTTTATCTGTGCCTTTCTGTGTTTCTCTCCTAAATTAGCCAATTTTTAACACATATTCTTAATTTATAAATCGATATTTTATATCAGTGTATGCATATTTATATTTACAAATTTAAGTTTATTTTAAATACCCAGCATCTTAAGTTGCAAGTTGAAAATTGAATTCCGAAGCAAAGTCTTAAATTCCATAGCATACTTTTGTGCTGGCTGAGATTGAAGTAATTTAGTTGATTGCTTAATTAATTTGATCAGTCTGAAAATTGCATGTGTTAAATTAATTGCACAAATTGACTGTTTATTCTTGTGATTTTCTTAAATTGCAGTGCAACAACTGACGTGCAACGTGGAACGAGCAACTGTTGCTGGCAGCTTGGCGACTGTTAAATCATGTGAAACAAAACACACGGACTGTGTAGAAAGCAAGCAAGAACAGCAATAGAAGCATTAATCTAATTCATCAAATGCCTCTAATCAAGCTCGACCGAAACAATAAGGACAAATAATAGAAGCAGTCAAGAGTAGAGAGCAAATGGAAGCAAGGATCATGGCCAGGCGTGGCAAGTGTGTGAAGCTGTTGCTAGCACAGGGAATTCTCCTTCTCATTCTGCTTCTCCATTTGCCCGCAATGATAAATGCAACAACGATGAAGGCAACTTTAATTGCAACTGCAGCTGCGGCAGCTGCAACAGCAACAGCAACTGCAAGTGCCACATCGAGTGCAACATCAAGTGAACGACAACCCAAGGCGACTGTCCAACAACAAGATGAAAGCATCAAGTCAATATGTAAGTACACGTTTAAATATATGTACATATGTATATCTCTATATATATATCCTCTTACAACATATGCACTTGTTTATATTTGTATATTCAAGTTTAATTTGTCCTGTGAGCCAACTTATTTGCTCTGCCTCCAGGATATTGCGACTATTTTCATAAGTAGGCAACAAAATGAGGCAACCGCCTGATTAATTCTATAACAACTTGCAACATCAGCAGCCTGCAGGCTGCCACAATTAAAATTATCAACATTAGCTTAGCTTATCTTTGATTAAATTATTTATGCACATACTGCCGAAAGCAGCAAAAATTAATCTTAGAGTTCTCAGATTTGAATAAATATTATGAAGATTTATCTTTTAATAATGCTAAACTATTATGCACTTGGACTGAAATTAGCTAGCAGATTTTATAATTAATCAGGTTTATGCATTGATTTAGGATTGTTTAATAAACTCACTGAGTCGTTAAAAGTATTTAATTGAAATACGAGTATTCTCAAGAAATTTATCTGATTGAAAACATACTTTTGAGAAAATTACCTCAACCCTATTTTGATAATAATTAAGTTAATTTATTACAAATTCAATTTCAATAAAAATAATAACAGAATTTTTGCAATTGTGACAGTTTCCCATAATTATAAAAATCCGGTTATTATTTTTAATAGAAATTAAATTTGTAATAAATTTACTAAATTATTGGATAGTTTCATACGACAGTTCTTTTCTTGGATGTTTTTTTCATGCAAAGAAGTTATAAACCCATGCTAGAAGAGAATAAAATGGAATGAAATATCATAAGTCAGAGAAGGAAAGAGAGATTCAACTTCATAACTTAAAATAGATAACATTATAATTTAATGCTCATGAATATTAAAACTGAATAGAAAATTCAAATGTTCGCAACAAAGCAAACAAGTCAGAGCGAGAGAAAGCACGTAAATTTACATTTTGGTTTGAATTTAACTAGAAACAATTATAATTTTCTAATTTTACACACCTAAAAAGAGATCAACATGTTTATTATTCTATGACTTCTCGTATATAGATGTGCATATTTTCGCATATTACAACAGCAAGCGGATGTAATAGACTTCAACTGCAATATAATATAGCTATGCTTCGAATTTTAGTTGATGTTCGTTTAAGCTGCAATATTTTAATACAATTTGCAGCTTTTTGGCTCTGTTTTTGTAAATGTAATATCAAGTCAAATATTTATGACTCACACATTTTGCTCGGGAAAACGATAACATTGTATGGGAGTTTATGAAATCAGGCATTCAATTTGCTTATCATATCTGCCAGACACTTGGCTACTACGGTCCGAGTCTGAGCCAAAGTGCAGCCTCATCCAAAAACTATACGTAGAAGGAACAACTACAATATGAAATATGCGTTGTCATAAAGTAAAGCTTCTGGCAAACCCAAGAACCTTGAGAAAATGTAATGCAATGTACATTATTGTATATTAAGCTGTATACATTGTAATAAACTTGGCCAGCTTGCTAGTTGAATCTTTGTCTGAGCAGCAGGTTTTTGCTAAATCAAATATAATTCATACGCAGCGTTGGATGGTCTGTTAATTTATGGACAACTTTTTGCCAGGCCATCGTTTAATGCAGTAAACGCCTAAATCAATTATGGTACACGACCAGGCAGCAAAAGTGAAAGCAAAAGCAAAAGGAAAAAGCACTGAGGCAAAAGCAAATAAGAAGTTGGCATAAAGAATAAAATCTACTTAGCACATGTAGGACCTTAATTAAATCATGTCCCAGGCAGCAGTGAGTATGGTATACCGAGGCTAGAATACAGTCGGAATGTCCTTCATCATGTGCTTCGACATAACTCAGTGGCATCCTGTCGTTTGGGTCTGTGGCTTTAACGCTCACTGAGCGCAAAGCCAACGCGACAAGGACTCGCTTTTATGATTATTATCATTATTACTTGTTGTTACGTACTTGTTGTTGTACTCATTGCCATTGTTGTAGTGTTGTTGTTGCTGCAGGTCGTTCTGTGCTTATTGTTATGTTGTACAATTTGCCAGGCGTTGAAATACAAAAATACATTTTATAAAAAAAAACAAAGAAAGGGAGACAGAAATACTAAAATAAAAAAAAATCTTCTGAGTGAACTGAAGTGAGTGCCAGCCACGTGCTATGTAAAATACTCATTGCAAAAAAAATAAAATGCAAAAAAAATGAAAATCTGAAATGTGTCCCAAGTCTTTAATTCAACACGCGCGTTAATTGAATTTTTATTTTTATACTTTTGTAGCAATTGTTTGGCACTCTTTTTTGGGATTGCATCTATAAAAAATATATGTAAACAAAGCGCGAAAAAATAACCAAAAACTGTAAAAGTGAATGCTTATGATCATTTGCAGATGTTAAAGCATTTTTTGTGACGCTCAACTTTAAAACAAGGCAAGAGAGCTGCAAATATGTCGAAAGTAGAGAGAAATTTTTGATTTTAATATAGCCATTGATTTTAACCAGAGCTCGCAAATAACAGTTAACACTTTCAGTGTGTCGGAAAATAACAGTTATTAGCTGACAGAATGATAAAAGGGATAAAAACAAAACATTAATTTCTGTTTTTTTCTCAGTAGGCTTATCAGTCAAGAAATAACATTTAATTTTGTTTCCTTATGGTTGTGTTACTCAAAAACTGTTTCGTCTGGAAAAAAATCAAAAGTGCCTTCTGAAAATTTAAAACTTTTTTTTTTTTTTGCTAAAATTTTGCGTAAAATGGGTCGTGTAAAAAACATAGTTCATTTTTTTTTTAACTATGATAGCAAATTAAATAAATCGGAATGCAACGTGTGTGGCAAAATATTAACTGGAACTTATATTAAAAATTTAAAACGTCACAAGTCTCGGTTGAAAGATTTTTTTCTGCGCTTTATTTTATCCTAACCGATAAACGTAGCGTTCTAAGTGCGGAAAATATTAATTCACTTTTAATTGTAAAGCTTAATTCTAAATAACAATTTTTAATGTAAATAAAAATAGTTACCAAAAAAATTATCTTGTTCTGTGGGTGTATTGCTTTTTCGGGAGTTTGTGTCGATTTTTGCGCACCTAAAACAAAAACAACTTGAAAAGACACTTTTGACTAACACTTTTGTGTTTTGCTCATTTGCTAACAGTTATTCCGGGAGCACTAGCTCAACAGTCTTTTTATAACTGTTATTAGTATACAGAAATAATTTATTTTCTAAATGGAAAATACTGAGCAGAGAGCACAAACGAAAAGAAGTAAGTGTTTCTCTCAGTGAGAAATCTTCTGGGTTTTACTTTTTTTCTGTTTTTTCAGTGAACAGATCGAAAAAAAAATAAGTGTTAACTGTTATTTGCGAGCTCTGATTTTAACTCGAAAGTGACTGACAGACATATTAAAAAGTATTTTTTTAATTATTTACAAATCTTTTTTGCTTCCACAAAAATAATCCAAAGTGAATATCGATATTTTTCGAGCTTGAAAATGTTGCCATTGCAATTAAGCTGCAAAGTCAACGACCTTATCATAATATTATAAGACTTTACCACTCCAATCATATAGTAGATACTTAATAACCTTTTGAAGTGCTTATTAAAAACAAGAAGTAAGCTAATTACAATTTTATTTCTAACTGAAAATTTTGCAATCACTTTCCTGCCGTCAGCATGTGATTTGCGGAGCCTTGAACTCAGGGTCAGGTTGTTTGCCAATTGAGTTTGATTTTGTCGACATGAGTCGACGAATATTGTGAGCTGCTGTCTGCTGCCAAATTAATTTACTGTTGTCGCGCTCAGAAAGAATGTCAAGTGCCCTGCCTGTCGTTCTACTTGTATCGTCCTCGTATCGTAGTTGAGGCGAGTTATTTGACTCTGGTTTTGACATTGTTGCCATAGACATGGCCGTAAGGGTTATCAGCGATGACATTGCCTGGTTGCTAAGCATGAAAGTACACATACACACACATGGATGATACTTGAGAGATGCGTATAAATTTTAAGCAGTTGGCAGAGGTTCAACTCTTTAGCTAAAATCCTGACAGAGTTTTGCACTCGGATGTGGCACTCAAAAAACGCGACACTCACCGTACCAACAAAATTTCATTCGTTGATTTATTTAGTGGCTCTCGTGCCACTATAGCTCGTTGCATTTCAGCAAAATTTTGTTAACATTTTTATGGCCATGAGTTGAAATTAACTTGTTGGCAGCAGCGACGACAGCAGCGTCAACTGCGACGCCAGCTGCGACGTCGCCAGTGGAACTAAATTTTATACACAAATGCGCATAAATCACTTTTTGGGCAACGCCTTCCACTTCCACTTTCCATACCCATACCACATTCAGTCTCTGCTTTCAGTGCTGGGATTTTGTGTTACGTATACGCAGTGTGTTGTTAATTTTTATGTTGCTTTAAGTAGCTGACATATTTTATGGCCCAGAGACGAGAGCGAGATAGAGATGGAGAAGGAGATTTGGAGAGAGGCAAAAGCAGCTCGTGGTATCCAGCCTAAGTAATTTAAAAGGCGACTAATTTGCTTGAATGTGGTTTACGGTTCGTTGAGCTGTTGCCATTGAAATTGAAATTCATGTTGAACGTAATGCTGGACTAAAAGTTAAGGTGCAAATTGATGCGAACTCAAATTTCAAGTTCGCGACAAAAGTTGACATAGTTTTATGACACACAAATTGAATCAAAGTTGAAACTAAGTTGAAAGTACTCAAAGTTTGTCTTTAGATATAATACTAAATATTTGTATTCTAATTAATAAAGTAAAAGCATAGATATTGAAGCTGTTTATTGTATGAAAATTTTTGAGAAACTTTTGAATATAAATAACATTTATGTTAAAGCATGAAAATAGTGAATTTGCACTTAAAAATCTATTTTTAATTAAAAGAGATATCAATTTCAGCTCATTAAAATGCTATACATTGTATTGGATTTGATATTACATTTTTATCAATTTAATAACTCAATTATAATTCCAAACATTTTTCCAAATTTTTGCTTAAAGGATAGAGACACATTTTTTCATTATAAAATTTAATAATCGAATTAATATTTATTTATATGAAATAAAGACACAAACTGATTGAATATAAAATAAATCTGGTAGCCAACTATAGTTTTCAGCGTAAAGTTTCGTGTGCAATATGAGTCATATATATTTATTTGAGTTGTTGAAAGTATCTTTCGCTAAGAAGCTTAAGTGCTACTTCAGTTTGTGTGCAATGAGCAAAATAACAACAACGAGTATGTACAGGTGCTTGTAGTTGCTGACAGAATTCAACAGAATTCGCAGTTGTTGTATTTGTGTATGTGCACCTGCACTTTGGCTTTAGTCCCTGTCAGTCAATTCCTTTTGCTGCCGACTTCAAAAGCATATATTGACACTCTTGTCAGTTGACAAGTTGATGAGGGCAAGGTCTTTGCCAAAAAAAGCTGAAGCAGCCAGCATGAGTGTCAAGTCGAGTCAAGTCGAGTTGAATTCGAGTCCAAGTCCGAGTGCATGGCTTGCATCCAAGAGGCAGGAGCTGCTGCTGCTTGTCTTTCACTTCACTCCGCCCCTCGAAACAGAAGTCAGATGAAAAGTCAACAACAATGCAGCGACAAGGACTTACCAGCCAGCTCCAGTGACACATATAAAGCTGCTGCTGTTGACTTCGTGCCCGTGCCAATTCATAAGTACAGACAATGGGCCACGCCCATCGTCACGCCCCTTGAAGCGACGCAGCGTTGCGTAAATGAACTCAAAAACTTAAAGTTGATGCGCTTCAAAGCGGTCGAAAGCTGGCAAATGCAGAGGTAAAAGTCTGCAGGGTGGAAACAGGAAAACAAGATCGTAAAATAATTTTATTACCCACCAGCCTGGCCGCACAATTAAACTTGCCAAAGGCTCCCCCCTCCACCCCCTCTATCGCCGTGAGTTCAGCGACTTTTGCTGGCAATTTTTATATCATCAGTTGGAAAAAAAAAGAACGACGAATGCAAAACGTGCGCGGCCATTTGTCGTGGCAATTAAAAAGTTTAGATTATTTTGTAACAATATAATGGGCGTGCTGTGGGCGTGGCATGGCCATTATATCGACTTGATGACAAGGTAAAAGCTGCTGGGGTATTAGCTTAAGCCTCAATTCATAAATTGCATAAAAATGACTGAAGAGTAGCTCGGTCCGTAAAATACGGAAGTCGCTCTTGAGTGGAAATTTGAGTATATACTTATATACCGAAGGGTTATATTAAAAAATGTTTTAATGATATTTAATTTGAATAATGAAGACAAAGTGGCCAGTGGCAGCTGCTGCCTGTCAATTGAATGCTCAGATGCTCAGCGAGGACAAACAATTCCCGACTATGATGCGGCCAATTAAAAATGCACAAAAATTAATGAGCTGACTGACGTGGCTTAAATTCTCATTATTGTTGTTATTGCTTCCTCACGCTCCCCTTTTGCTCCCCCTCTACTGCTGCTGCTTGCTGGCAATCGCTCAATCATTTGGCAATTTTAAGCCGGCTATTAAAATGGTTGGTCATTAAACTTATATGTCCATATACCATATTCTTTTTTATTTTATTTTTTTTTAGTTTTTTTTTATTGTTATTGAGCTGGAAAGGATGCAAAGTACGCCATTTTTTTCGGTACTTGACTTAATAATACCCTATTTGATTTTATAAATAATCCGCAGTCGTTAAACAATTCAGTTTCTTTATGGATTGAGTTTTACAGCTGCTTCTCATAAATTAATTTTATAGAGCGCAGTATTTTTAAAAAAGCTCAAATTAAATTTCTTATTTTAAGCCATTTTATAAATGGCAGAAGTTTTTAAAAACTTCTTTAGTAAATTTATAGAGAGTATATAAATGTACGATAGGTTCAAGCTATTTAAAAATCATTAAATATTTTTAATGTAAATTTAACGATTTAAACAAGATTTTGAAATGAGAAGAGCTTCAAAAATTGTATTAAGATTAAGATTTTAAGAAAAAAATTTAATATCTTTCATAACGAAAATGATAATATCAAAGTATTTTGCATTATTTATAGATTTGAAACATTAATTAAATTTTAATAATTTACTTTGTATCAATTTACTCCATTTTATCAATAAATTTACCACCTTTAGCTTTAATGCAAGTCTTACGTATCTATATCCACCCATTTTATTAGTACTGGGTATGTGTGTAAACCCAAGGCGGCATTACAGCCTGCTGACTTTTCGGCCAACTCTTCTGATAAAGGCAATGGCCTCAGCCTGGGTCATTTTTTTTTTCTTTCTTTTTTCCTGCATTTCCCGTCGCAATTTAATAAACATAAATTCCATTTAAACAATACAAAGCAGCAACAAGAGCAATTACATGAGTATGCGTATGTGTCTGCACACTATGCATATGGGCACGTAATTTTATATATATGTATATATCATATTCTCTTTTTGGTTTTTTGTTGCCTACTTTTTGGGTGCCGACTGGTCCAACTTTTTGTCGCCAGCACGTCGTGGACACAAAACGGGACCTTCGCCCGGTTAAGAGACGGAGACGATGGCGAGACACCCTTTGTCGTGGCAGTGGGGGACCCTAAAGGATATAAGGAAATGATATAAATACAAGCTCATAAAAATCATGGCGGCATGTCCTTTGCCTCTCTGTGTATGTGTGTGTACTGGCAGCGGTTATTGTCCTGCATACGCTGCACTATGGGTAATTTCACGAGTTTGTGAGGCCATAATTAATATCTAGTAAACTACTCAAGATATTTTGATGCGGCTTTTTTCTACTGCTATGTATTCTCTAAGAAGTATTCTGGAAAAAAGGGCGTGTCACCACCCCCATTCCTTAATTTTTTTATTTTTTATTTTTATCGGTAGCAATTAAACTTAAGATTTGTATTGCAAAAAACAATTTTTGACCTTATATATTATTAAAAATGAAAAGAAACCTTACTTGTTAGACATAGAAAGCTGTAAGCCGTCTTAGATGGCTGTGAGCATAAAATAAAAAAAAAAAAAATTGGGGCGGGGGTTGTGACACGCCCACTTTTCCAATATACTTCTAGTAGTATGTATAACCCTATAAAAAAAACCGCATCAAAATATCTTAAGTAGTTTACGAGTTATTATATAATGCCATCTAAAACAGGTGAAATTCCCCATATGGCATGCGAACAAATTGGCATTCGAAATTGTGAGGTTAGTTGCTAAATATATAAATATCACCGATCCCGGGTAAATGTGGGTTTTCTAACTACAATCATTTGAACAAGAATTAAATACTCTACAACACACAATATGTTTCAAGGATGGACTCCGCTGGACTCGCTTTAAATACCTTTTTAAAAATTAGACTTAATGAACAATTTTAGTTTGCTAGACTACTTACATTTTAACATTAATATGGGGACACCACGATCAAATTCTACATTTGACACTCACAAACACATAATACAAACCACACTGATTCGAATTCATTTCAAATATTTTAATAATGTTGCCTTATTGTTTACTTATTGGCACATTCAAATCGCAAACAAAATGTTGCAATTTTTAAAGAGCGTGCTTTGCAAATGCAACCCTGTGTTTAACAGCTGATTTCTTCGAAGTGGCGCCATCTATTGAGATTTCTGGTATGCAACATTGAAGAACCATCTATTGTTAATGAGTTGCACTCAAAAATATTTCAAATTGGCGACTTTCAGAAAATGGGTTTTGGCCTCACAAACTCGTGAAATTACCCATAGTGCGCTGGCCTACTCTTTTCATTTATATTTTATTTTATTTTATTTCATTTTATTTTCCGTTTTTATTTTGCTGTTTTTTTTTTTGTTTTTTCTGGCTGGGCGTTATGAATTGTTTTACATATACTTTAAATATGCGGCATATGTTTTTGGCGGTCGCTTTGAATATTTACATGCATTTCCCGTTCATTCTGCGGCACTTTCGTTTTGTGCCACAAATTACTTTTAGATTGCTGCAGATGGTCTCCTGTCTTTAAATGCGAAGCCAAGTTTCGCATGAATTGAAAGAATAATAATATTGGAAAATATATGCAACTGGGACTGTTCTTTTTAGACCTTTTTAGAAATTTGTATTCTTGACAATTTTGATATTTTAATATATTTAAAAACTTTAATTTATAAACTGTTTTTTTTACGTTAGCAAGCTGAGAAATTGTTGTCTTCTATCTAATTTGCTTAACTCGTTTTCCTCAGAAATTTCTAACAATATTGTTGAAGCAAGGAATTGAATTTTCTAAAAAATTATATTTTTGTATATTAAACTTGAGAATGGATGTCGAAAGAGAAGTTCACAATGTGCGGGTATCAAAGATGGAAATGCAGTCGGTGCGCAATTTGATTAAGTGGATAAATGAAACATTGGAGACGAATATACGAGAAATATCTGAATTATCTACTGGCGCTGTCTATTGTCAGCTCATGCATTCGCTTTGGCGACGATCAATGTGTCTCTCCAAGGTTAATTTCAATGCAAACGCTCAGTGGCAGCAGTTGTCCAACTATAAACTACTTAAGAAGAGTTTTCAAAAAATGGACTTGGTCAAAGAGATTCCGGAACTTCAACTGCAGCAGGGACGCGGTCATTGCGATTTTGCCAATTGGTTCTACAAGCTGTATTTGGTCAACAAGTCGGATGAACCGTACGATGCAGCAAGTGCACGCAAAGGTGCGATTATCGGAAGGGGAGACAAAAAGTCACCTCCCAACATTTTGGATCGCAGACATTCCCTTTTAAATATGCCAACTAAAAATGTTGTAGACGAAACAGTTCGCAGTCGCAGTTTAATAAATGTGAGCACCGTCATTGAAGTTCCAGCGAAACCGAAGCCTCTCCCTAAAGAGATTCCACCACGCAGGGAATTGAGAGTGGGAAGAAAATGTAAATATGATGAGAGCCGAGCTTTTGCATTGGCCCAAACTGATAGCGATGAAGATCACGGAGATAAAACAAATGTGGGCAACGTAATTGAAGTTCCAGCGAAACCGAAGCCTCTCCCTACAGAGATTCAACCACGCAGGGAATTGAGAGTGGGAAGAAAATTTAAATATGATGAGAGCCGAGCTTTTGCATGGGACCAAACTGATAGCGATGAAGATCACGGAGATAAAACAAATGTGGGCAACGTAATTGAAGTTCCAGCGAAACCGAAGCCTCTCCCTAAAGAGATTCCACCACGCAGGGAATTGAGAGGGGGAAGAAAATGTAAATATGATGAGAGCCGAGCTTTTGCATGGGACCAAACTGATAGCGATGAAGATCACAAAGATAAAACTTCGATCAAGAAAGAGAATACTTTTATCGAGGTAGAGGAAACTTCGATCAAGGTAGAGGAAACTTCGATCAAAAAAGAGAAAACTGAAGAAGAAAATGTGGAAATACCCAAAAATATTGCAAGTATGATGGCCAAATGGGAGAGCGTCAGTCAAATTGCACTCGATGATTCTCAAAATCCCTTGGCCGCAATGCTTAAAATCAATTCAATTGTTTTCGATGTTAGCAGTGATTATGACAACGATGAGAAACCAGAGAATTGGCAGAAAATCAAAAGTATTATGGCCAAGGCATCTGAAAATTTCGGAAAGGCAATTCTCGAGCTTGATAACATCTATTCGGGTAGTAAGTCTGAGGAGAAGACATCTGAATCGATTTAGTTGGTGTTTTATATGTTTAGTATGTTTATTTGAAATTGTTCTTTTGTTGTTAATTTTATAAGCTGGTAAAGTAAAAATAAATTAATTGTTTATGTGCATTTTTTTAGGCTTTTTTTTTATGGCTTTACTTTCATTATTCTTGAGTAACTCTTTACTTAAACATTTCAATAGTGACAACTGGTAAGTTGTCCAAGTCATTATTCACATATTTGAAAAGCTACTAAAACATTTAAGTAATTGCCAAACGTTTGCGTTGCTTTAGGTTACAAATCTTTGCTGGTATTTTCCAAAAATATTGCAAAATAAAAACAATCTAATCGAATATGCAAAGCACACACCAAAGCTGAAAGCAAATGCAATCAAATTTGTGTGTAATAAGATAGAGAGAGGGAGAGAGAAGAAGAGAAATCGTAAAGCAAAACGTGTGCAACACGAACGAAATGAGTGTTGCACATGCAGCTTATGAATGGATAACTAGAACTCTTGTGGGTGCCTGAATTATCCAGATGGAGTTTGCAACTGTTTCTCAATTTTTGAGAGTTGTAACAGATGCCAGTTCCCTTGGCTAATTTGGCACGTGCAACACCACACACACACACACACACATACTCAATGTTTGCTGTGCTTTTAATTAGAATGCCCAAAATAAAGAAGAATGTGCAAATTGCATGCACATTACGCATACGCAGCGTAGCACGCTCATAATTTGTTAATTGACTTTGATTGCAATTTAATTTTGTATTTGTTGTGGAAGAATTCTGTTGGCTAGAGCAGAAAAGAAGGCAAATCAAGCGCACACAAGTGATTTATGCCCAAATGCGATTTCAATGATGTTGGGCCAAACAAAAAGCGCAAAACAAAAATTTGTGTGTGGGTCGAGAACATTTTCTGTTAACCAATGTACAAATAATGATTTGCCTGCTCAGTGGTGCGATTCGGGAGCCAAAGTGGGTGGCAGCGTGGTGGTTATATGTGCGCTCAACTGAAATAATAGTAAGTCATAAATTTTATGTTTCTGCGACTAAATTTAATTTTAGTTGGCCAACCGCAGTGCCAACTCATAGACCAACTTCCCAATCACCATCCATAAACTTTTCTCGTTTTTTTTTTTTTGCCCATTGCAACAGCATTTTGTTTTGGTTTTCTCTATGTGTTTTGTTGTAGGTAAAAGCGAGAAATTATGCCAGGGCATTGTACCTCAATCTATTTGTGCATGTGTGTGTTATTGTTGTTGTGTGTTGTGTGTTTTATGTATGTGCGGCAAGCATAATCTGTAACAAATCTTTCGTCTGCAAAAACATTAGCCTTACGACGCATAAAAGTTGACATATGTAGCAAACTGCAGGGAAGCAAACAAAGCAAAAAGCGTATGAAACTCAACAGGAGTGTGGCAACTAGCAGATATCCTATAAAAAATATTCTAAAAAAAATCATAGAAAACCAAAGGAATTTTCTATACTTTTTTATTTAAGGTTTCTAATGAGTAATAAATAGAAAAAAAAATATAATTCTTCCTTAAATAAAACTAATTTTTAGAAAAAATCTTAAATTTTTGTCTATTATTTTAATTAGTAGGTAATGACAATAGATTGCATTAAATAAATCATATAATAAGCAATATAACATAGACATGAATATATATATATAAATAGATGGCTGGAATAAATTCTTCTAGTCTTTCTTACAGGGTATGCAAATACTCCAGCATAAAATAAATATGTATACAATGTGAAATATATATACGTTTGCATCTTGTTGTTGTTGGGGAAATAAGCCAAATACAAATAAAATAGCATGGCGCTTATATAATTTTTGGGGCTGACACACCAAGGGGTGGGGGAAAGGGAAGGGTAAGCTACAAAAGCCTTTTTGTTAGATTTATTTCCGTTTTCGCCACTTTTGTATGCAACTTTTTTCTCTTGTGTTTTTTTTGCTTGTTTTTTGTTTATTTGTTTGCTTGCTTGTTTGTTTGTTTGTTTGTTCCGTAGTTTTATGTGTAATGTTTTGCTTTCCCCCAAGGGTGGAAGAGTCATCGTGGCACATTCACATGCGGGTGGGAAATGTTCGAATTGTTGTCACTTCATGAAGCATTCAATTTTTCATTGGACTTTGTGTCGTTGTCGTTGTCGTTGACTATGTAAACTGAAGGGTATGTGTTGATGCTTATAAATAAATTAAAATTGAGTTTGACTGAAACTTTTCACTGGACGCATGAGAGTTGCTGAAAAGTGAGTTTGGTTGGCTTACAGTGTGTTATAAATTATCAAAACGAGATATAATAGGCTTAAGTCCAGCTTACAATGTTGAGATATGTATTTGGAAACATATTTGCTAAATGGCTGAGTAAAGTTAAGAAAAACCGACTGAAGAAAAGTTATAAATGTAAATGGCTTTTATATCAATATACCTTATTATAAGAAAATATTTAGTATTATTTAAATGGAGAAATAAATACAAAATAAATAGTTGCTTGCACTTTAACCGGTTTCAATTTAAATACACTTAGCCTTAGTATCTTATGAGATTAATTTAAATGCTAAGTGCCACTTTGTTTTGCTAAGAAAGAAGCCAGAGAGTTAAAATGCAATGAAATTACTGAAATAAAATGAAACTTTACAAACGCATTTACTTACTCATTTTCTTTTAACTCATAGTCTTCGCAATCTTCTCTACTTGGCTTTAACTTTAACCCGCGCGCGTTTCTTCTCGTAAATCTTCGCTTATATTCCGCAACATTACAGCATAATTAAGCTGAATTTGCTTTTGCTGTTGCTGCTGCTGCCACTGCCACTATTTGCAGTATACATGACCTTACTCAAAGAATAAATAAAAACAGGCAAATACTAAGTGTACACGACTCGACAATGACCTGTAAGTGTTGAATTTCTCGAGTCTATAAATTATTAATGCTGAGCTGCTCGTCAATAAAAATGCTGTCCTTGACTTTAATCAGCTCCGAGATTGACAGACAGTAAAAATAAACGTAAGTTATATATATTTTATAGTGGCAGAACTAGTTTATTCTTCACTTTTTTGTGTATACAGGGTATAGAAATTAGTCCAAGTGGTAATTAAAAATTCGCAAGCCAGCCAAAAGTCGCACCAAAAAAAGAAAAGGAAGGAAAATAAAGAATTGTTATTATGCCGTAGTTGCTGTTGTGTCAAGACAAGCTCTAATAAGCTTCTTGCACACACACAGACACACACACACATGACGAAGTAACTAGCGCACATTGTGCTGCACATTACGTATACGCAACGTTTACAAATGAAGCTGCCAACTGCTGAGCAAGACGAGTAGAGCGATAAAATGAGCATGTGCAAGTAAGATAGATATATAGTATAAAACAGCATACATATTAACAAGCTGACTGTCAACGATATAACAAACAAACACACACACACACCCACACAGAGAGTCAGCTAAAACTTATATACATTGTAAGAGAAACTTCTGCTCCTGTGATTGTTACCAGCTGATAAACAAAGGGTAGGAGTTACATCCAGTTAGTTTGGGGGAACGGGGGTTGAAACAACAATTTCGCTAAATTACAAACAATGCTTATTTGTTGTTTATCTGTGTAAAGTATCTTCCCTACTCTATTACACACTCAGGGGCATGTGGCAGGTGGCAGGATTGTTGTTGTTGTTCTTGCGTAATTGAGTTGATAAAACGCTCCTGCGCATTGTTGTAATTTGGGTAATGCATGCAAAGTTAATTACCTCGGGGATCTTGGTAATTAGAAATGTGATTGAACGCGCCACACAATGCCGTTGACACCAGCGAACCTGAAACCATCACATTCTGCAACTGCGGCATAAATCAACGTGACAATATTGCCCCCAGACATGGCCAACTGTCAACTTCTACATTCACTCATAATTTTTCCATTTGACAAATCGAATCAAGGGTGAAGCAAAGAAATAAAAATAGAAAAGGAAAAAGAATACGATGACAAATTATTATTGCTAGCGTTGACTTTGCAGACATTTTCAATTAGCAGCCAAAAACTTGTCTCTAGCATTGACATTTATACGTTGGCCACGTTGTCAGGTTATTAGCCCAACCCCTTAAACTGCAGCAATTCCAACAAATTGAACTTCAAACAGTGAAACTTTGCAGACTACAGCCAAATGCTGTTGTTTATTGTAGGCGCGTCTAGCCGGTTATTTGACAGGATGTTGGCCAATGAACGACGACATGGCTAATAGCAAGGCTAATACACCAGCTTGGAAAGAGGCTAAGAGCTGTTTATTTAGATTGATTATTATCAAAAATTATTTATGCTCGCATAATCACATTACCCGAAAATTGGAAATTCAATAATACACTGTTATACAAAAATAAAATGTTCGACTTTAATTTACTTTATCAAAATGAATGTGCAATATTTGCATACGTGTGTCTAAAATTGTTTGTGAGCAAACAAAGTTTATTTGTAAAACATTTTATATTGGTTATAGATTTGAATATGTTTTTTTTTTATGCGAAGTTATTTCTCATATATTTTCAACAAAAGATATTTTATGGCTCACTGAAAGCCGAAAGCATTTTTCGGCTTAATTTGGTCGGCCACATCAGTCATATACAATGGGAGTGTACTCAAATACTCATATGTGTGCACTCATTCGGCACTTACACACTCATCAGTATCACAGACTTTAGATTGCTTGGATGCTCTCAGGCATTTCAGCACTTAGCCAAATCCCAGCTTAGATTTATATGTATAGTATGTATGCATATGCATTTCCCCGGCCACAAAGAAGTTTACCATGTGAAGACGACCCCCAACCAGGACCATCCCCACCCCTCATTCTCCCTCACTTTCCTTGCCACATGGTATTGCATTTGAAAACTTTTTTGGTAATATTGTAATACCATAAAAGGCAATAAACTTTTGCAATTGCAAAACGTTTGTCAAAACTTTTTATGCGTGTATCCAAACCATTGAGGAATTTATAACGGATGTGGGCTCTGCAATAATAAAAGTCACAGTTTTTCGGGGTAGCCAAGAAACATATATGTATGTGGGTTTTATTCATATACATACCTATGCTTAGAAAATTCAATTACTTGCCAGCAAGCATTTAACCAGTCAAAAGGTTGAAAATTCTTAAATTTAGTATCGATTTTAATTTTTATTTATTATTTAAAGTCTATTTAAAGTTGATTGCTTGGTAAAAGTAAACTGTTAATTTTCAGTTGTTGGAGAGGATTTTACCTATACCTAAATATGAGAAACCAGGTACAGGTGTGCTCTACAACTCTGTAGAAATTTTATCACTCATCTACTCAAAGTTTCAACAAACAAAAATATAAACTAAAGATTACTTTTTTAAATGTAACATACTTTTAAAAAAAAATTATTTTACTTAGCACAGTAGTTGACAAAATTTGAATATTCTGTATTAAATGTTCCAGCAGATTTTGAAGCAACAAACTGAGAACTGATTATAAATTGCTTGATATACATCTTTTTAATAGTTTTGTGCTTTAAGATTATTTAGACAACATATTATGTTATTTAAAGACCCAGGCGTTTATTTACGCATAATAATCCCCTTGGGTAAAATAATAGCAAAAGTATTACAGCAAATAAATAAACGGCAAATCAGTGAAAAAGTTGGGAATATAATTTTATATTGCAGAGCTTTGTTTTATGGCAAGTTTCATAGTTAGTGGCGCAGTAGCAGGCCGAGTTGTCATAGATTATGCATGCGATTGTGGGTGGCTATCAGGGGTCGCATTGGGTCAATGAGAGTATTGCAGACAGGAGTGACGCCAAAAGTTTTTCGATAGCCGAAACTTAAGTGCCGGGGCAACCGGCAACTGGCAACTGGCAACGAGTTGGCATCCCCGCTATCTACCTAAACTCACTCTTTCATTTTCTCTCTTTCTCCTTTTTGTTTGACTTTTGTGCGCCTGCAAGCCAAAAACTTTTGGGCCGGCCATAAATTTACTGCAGCTCCTATTTCTTTCATGCTCTGAATGCTTTGTTTGCTCTTTTTTTTTATATATTTATTTTTATTTTCATTTTCTTTTCTTTTGTTTTTTCTTTCTTCAATGCTACTTTATGATAATTATTTGGACTAAATATGTATATATACGATATGAGAGTATATTTGTAATGTTGGCCCATTTGCTGGGACTTGAATTTAATTAGTGCGAGCGCCTTAAAATATGCCATCAAATTGCCGCATGGCGCGTGACGCAATTTCTAATTAGAAATTTTGAACGCCAAGTTTATCGCACAATTCGCATCGCATTTTCGCAATTCGCAACTGCATTGTGAGTGTGCCACTTAATTGTCGTTTGTGCCAGTTTTTTTTTTGTCTTGGCTTGTGCAGTTGTTCTAGTCCCGTTTAGTTCGCTGCCTGTCAACTGCGGCCTGTCTTGGGCTTTGACTGCCGCTGACGGTTTCTGCCAATCTTCGCCATGTGCCTTTGCCTTTTACAGTTCTTGCTCCATGCTCCATGTTCTGCTATTTCGCCCTTTTTGTTCCACACGGGCCAATCAATTAAGAGCTGTTTTTACGTGCTCGTTTTTTTTTTTGGGTTGCACACTTTGTAAGTGAAACGTTGCACACTTTGTGGCAGTCAACAAAGACGTGACTTTAAGTCGCAAGTTGTTTGTTCTATTTGCTTTGCAAGCTCTTCCAACTTCATGCAAAGCATTGTTAAAACTGTTGCGCGAATTGGTAATTGAAAGCGGTTGCTGATATACACACTGTTATACGAACTTTACTAACTGTTATACAAATTATATTGATTACTTTATATTACTTTTAGTGCGTGTTAAGTGATTCTACCTCATGATAGTAATATTACACTTATCTAATGGAAATGATAATTTTGAACTGTAATTAAACTTTTATAAAGCTGTTATACAACTTCACATTTGTATACAGCTATACATTTGTTATACAACTGTTATACAAATTATATACAACTTTTAAGAAACTGTTATACAACTTTTATACAACTGTTATACAACTGTTATACAACTGTTATACAACTGTTATACAACTGTTATACAACTATTAACGAAAAACGTATTATTAAATTGGAATAGTTTTTGCGTATTCACGACGTGCATTGCTCGTATGGGTGCTATTGTAGACTGTTATTTATACTTATAAAATTTCATACTAAGTATTTAGCTAATAAAGTAAAGCTTAAAGTTTATAAAGTAGTGTTTACGGCATTCATAAAACTATTAAATTGTTATAAACGGTCTAAGCACGAGTAACTAACAATTATTGTGCATATTTTCTTTGCTTTAAGTTCTTGAAATGCATACTATGTACTTACTTTTGTGCAGGCGGGCGCACTTCTCAGCTGCAAGCTTCAAATTGTTGGCAAAGCCAGCATTCTCTTTTACATAAGACGCTCATCTTACTGCTACCTTCACAGCGCAAAACTTTTAGAATATTTTCTTGGCCGGATTCCGTGGCCTTGAATGTGGTTGTAAATTATCTAGAAGGCCGCAATTGTTTGCCAAATAGTTTTGTTAGTTGTTGCTTCAAGTTGGCAAGCAAATGCCACAAAGCATTCATCATAACAAGTAGCTGCTGTGGCATAATGTCTCTATGGAAGCGCTTTTAACGAATCTCAAGATTTTAGTACTGGCTTCAAGACTCAAGACTCAAGCTGAAGCACTCAGTGTAATTGAGCGGCACTTGGAAAATATGCGCCTCATTAGCTGCCAGCCCAAAGGTGTTGGGCCCCCAATGAGTTCGACTACAGACAGAAAGACAACTCGTATGACTGGTTTAAGCATACACACGAGCGCACATACAAACACAACACACACACACACACATACACACAACACACACATTCACCTAGGAGCTAAGTAAACTTAACGCTTCACTGATTTTCTTGGCCTCAAACAAAAATTTGGCACGCGCTCGGGGAACTCGAAAAGGGGAAATAAAAATTATTTCGAGAACATGTTTTAGCTTCTACTCTTAGATATCCATCTACTGTTTATATGTGTCTACGTGCCGCACTGTGTGCTGCCTGATTGTCAGTGTGTTTGTATTTGGTGTTTGTGTGTTTGGACTTTGGCTTGGTTCAAGTTTTGTTACGTGCCTTGCTTAATTTTGTGCTCCATACGCCTCAACTCATTGTGCTCCGATTACACTGCGTATACGTAATGCGAGTATATCAAAAGTTTTGCTGCTGCACCTCAAGTTGTGGTGTGTTTCCTGATCTATTCTATTTCCCCTTTCCATGCTCTTTCATGCATTTTAGTGGCTGCAACAAGTTGCGAGCCAAGGACACACATACACTTACATTATGTAAACAACATGAAGCTCAAGTTACGCTTCGCTTGGTTGCTCATACGCAACGTTGCCAGTGTCATAATTTAACTTTTTTTTTTTTGCTGTGGCATGGCATTTCAATGATTTTGCGTGCCGCAAAAGGAAATTCATGTCTGCCACAATGTTGCATTGTAGGCGTTTTTCATTTATCATCGATAGCCAGAACTTCAAAGCGCACTTCCATGTGTCTGTGTGTCCGTGTGTCCGTGTCTCCTTGTGTCCTTGTGCGTATTTTGGCGTTAGGCCAAAAAATTGAAACAATTGTGTGTGGAATTTGTGCAACAACTCGTTCAATTGTTTCTTTCGCTTTATCGCTTCTTGTTCGAAATATTGTTGGAATTTTTGCATACGAAAAGCGTTTGAGATTTGCAATTCTCCAACGGCTACTCAATAATGCTGTCAGTTAACAGGAATCCAATATTCGTTATATTTGCAGTGTTTGCTTTAATGTTTTCACTTTCACTTCCAGTTTTGGTTTCACTTTCTGGCTTCCATTGATTTAAATTGTGGCAAAAGAAAGTGAATTTCAAAATAGTTTTTTGAAGATGGCAAAGACCATCGAAACGCGTAGGAGGATAATTGGAAATTAAAATGTTTATTTAATTTTACAATGAGTCACACTGGCCAGATCAACCCAGCAAAACAGCAACAACACAAATTACAGCACACACTGGCCTACAAATAAATTACACAGTTTTACTAATGATCATTTTACTACATCTTTAGCTCGATTTAAATTTTCTTTTATTTTTAAACATCGTGCATCTGTTTATTCATTCTCTCGCACTTTATCTCTTCGTTAGTCGCCTGCCAGCATCAATTTGGCTAACTCACCCGGCTGAATCTCTAGCGCATAAAACGCGCATTAGCAAACTATTAGTCAAATCCCGAAGGTGCCATTAACCATGTCCAGAGCTGTCGTTGTTTTCCTTTCTCTCTCTCTCACTCTTATTCTCATTTTTTATCTTACTTATTCCTGCAGCGTTTGCCATTTGCAATGTGATTTGTGACGCCTAATAAAATGCCAAAATACTCTGTTAAAATAAATAAATAAAAAAATGTGCATAAATTATAAGGCAACAGCAACAGCAACAGCAAACCAGTCGCACACCAACTGCCTTCCAAAAGTGTGAAAAATTACGTATACGCCCCGGCGACGCAGTGAATTATACGAATAAACAGCGGAGACAGCCACAAAAACCAAAGAGACCACAAACCACCAGCAAAAACAACGACGAGTAACAGCGAACAACGAACGGCATAATCTAAAATTTTATGCCACAACTTCGCCAAGAGACAAAACGACAGTCGGCGAATAATTTCATTTGCTTTTAATTTTCACTTATAAACTTTTGGGCGCAATTTCTTGCCTTGAGAACGCATTTGTTCGAGGGCTTCGAGTATGTGCTTTTGAGCATTTTGCGCTTTAACTTTGGTTTCTCTATCAACATATGAACAACTACAGTTTTTAGTTTATAGAAACAGAGCGCTGTAGTATTTTATTTCGATTTATTTTCATTCTGTAGAGAACAATGCAGTTAGAATCAGCTATAACTATTCTGAATCAATTCATTAAACTTCTAGTTGACCTTAGAATTTATATTGCTGCTATTGTGAATCAAATTCGCAGCATATCAATTCCGTGCACTCGCCATTTCATTGTTATACCCTAAATTCCTAGGAATCGTTGTTCTGATGTGCCAATGCAAAAGACACAGAAAATCAACATCAATTCCAAATTTGTTAGAGTTTTATTTACAAAAACTTTATATTTATAAATAAATCATTAGTTGCTCATATATCAAAATTAGGTCTTTGTATCTTGACAATTTTATTGCGATAGTAAATAAACAAAAATTTTATTCAGACACCGATTGCCAGTATTTTACAATTTAGTACAAAGTATCTTAAAGTCCAGCACACTTCTACAAACTATTCTTGTTGTAATTGCACTCATTGTACTGTGCTATTCAATAACTTTTTGTTGCTATTTTTCGGTTCAGTTTTGTGCACTTCTCTCTAGCTATTTGTTTGTTTAGCAATGTTGCTAGTATATTTTGTCATAAAATCAATTTATTTCCATTGTTTCAAAGCGCGTTGATTGAAATTAAGCGCATTTGAAGAGTCGGCTTACAAATTTTGCCATAGTTCAAGTGGCAGCTTTTGCAGTGTATGGCTTTCAACGAATGCCAAATGAAGCGACAAGTTTGGAGTGCTTCAAATTATTCTGTATAATATACCTAATTATGTTCTGAATTTGTGTTAATTTGACAAACAATTTGCGAGCTCTGTAACGGCAGCAATAAATATGAGGAAATTGTCATAATTATTATGAGTGCGCCGAAAAGTAGGCAACATTTGTTCTCATTATTTGTACTTAATGCTCTGCTATGAAATGCTTTTATTTTGTTATACACCACGCTGCGCATTTAAGCTGAATGATCATTTCCGGGGATAAAAGCATTTGAAAATTCTCTTTTATATATGTAATATTTAGAGTATATATTTCATATTTAAAGAGCTACACATTTTTGCACTATGCTAATAATTAATAACAGTAAATGAATGCTAGAAATTAATTTCTTAAGCTATTAATTACATAAATCCAAAGTTAATGAAAACAATTTAATTATTGTGATGTACAATACATTTTGGAAATTTTGCCAACGTTATATCTGTCGAATCAAATGTTTGGTTGAGCTGCATCAAATGAAATGTCGATGGGCTATATTTGGAATTTTCTCATATCATAGGAAAGTTCAATGCTTGGCAAAAGTGAAATGAAAATGACAATAAGCCTAATCAGAGTGACAGCAGTGCCAGCTACAAATTGCAAACTCATGCTAGGCATAATTAAATGCAAATTAACGATGGCCAACAGACATGTCGATAAAAGCAGTATTCCAAAAATACGATTCTACAAGTACAATTCCATTGCAGTTTATTGAGCCTAGGAATTGTTAAACCACCAATTCAAAGGGCGCATTCTGGCAAAAGTGGGTAAGTTCATTAATGTACGATAAAGCGAATGAGATATGTCTGATATAATGACCAGGCATGTATTACGATTACCATTGAAAATGAGTATTATGCAGATGTGAGAGAAAGAGTTCGAGGCCACAGAGAATAGTTGGCTAAAACCTGTGGTCGTGGAGCTGCAACAACCCGGCATTGTTATCCAACTGAGGCGTGATGAGCAACTCAATCTGCAGCTCTTATTTCCTAATTCCGAATTTCCATTCAGCCCCTGGGGGGGTCCTGGCATGCTCGTTCATAATACAACTATGCGGAACCTGCTTTGCATGGTCATATCTTGCTGAGAAATATGGAAAATGCAGCTCATACATAAATAGGCAAAGGCAGGCAACACTGTGCTGATTAGTTTTCAACTTGTTAAAGTTATGATAGCTTCAAAAGCAAGTGTCATGTTACGGCTAAAAAGCAGAAGTTTAGAAGAAGCCGGAGTGCTGAATAATAATGTGATATGATGTGCTTATAATTTCACAATATACTTATTTTAATGATAGGCAACTCTTCGGGTATTTAAACTTTAAATTTTAAAGGATATTTTAATTATAATGAAGTGGATGAAAGTTTATTGAAATATTTCACACTTGAACTACTTAGAGCATAAAATTATATTATATAGATATTTTTAGATAAAAGCAATCTCCATTCAATCGATTTCTTTATCAAACTCCCTTAGCTTTATTAAAGTTTGATAGCAAACCAAAAGAGTGTAGTAAAAAATGGTTATATACATTTTTAGATCGTCATCAATTTTTTACTTATAAAACTTTGTTATTATGTCTGAAAATTTCACATAAATTGTCGAGGTATTAAACTGAATCTCTTCAATTATATGTGTGTCATAAAAGGTGGCCCACATGCTCGTAATTCAATACCAATACACCTGCTGTGGCACACACACACACATATTGACCAAAATGACTGAGGTAATCGTCGCAGTGGACAACCGCCAAATATGTGTTTGTACTCGCCTATAAACACTGTGACCAGCAGCACCATGAGGTCCATGAAATGCAATCTAAAGCAAAGCACAAACTTAAAAACTTTTGACCCGCTGGCCAACCACAAAGTGTTTGATGCAGTGCGAGGCGTTTGTGTAAATTGCAGTATTCGATGGCCAATACGGCACGGCCAGCAAAACTGCCAAAGAACAAAACCAACGGGTTGGAAAAGTGTGTCTGATACATACACATATGTACACACACACAAACGCAGAGACTCACATGTGCACAAACACATTTTGGCCTAGAAAAAATCGAATACAACATAAAATGCCAAAAATGTGAGAGAGCACGTAAAACGTTGCATGAAATCTAGAATGTTTGTTATACTCTGTAAGCATGAAAAGTATATAGAAGAGTATATAAAATTTAAAAAGGTTTGCAGTCTCCGGTTTTATGTTTCTGTATTTTGTTTTCCATAACTTAGAAAAGTTAATTTTTAGTCTTTTAACTATTTGTATTAGTATCATTAAAAAATAAATCTATGTTGTCAGTTAAATTAAAACTTTTTTAAACTTTATTAGTGCATTGATTTCTCCACATCCCTTATGTAACTTTTGTATCAATTCTTAAAAAAATTAAAATATTTTTATACAAAATAATAATATTTTTTATAAAGATTTAATACAAATATTTTCGAGTCTATGTTGTCTTAAAGCTTCCCAAAAAATGTAAATTTTAATATATAATAAATAGGTTTAAAAACGGAAAACATAAACAGTTTTAGGTGTGTTATATTTGCTTACAGGGTATTTTTTGGTGATGCTTTGATTGTTATCTATTGGAATTTGTGCTCAAAGCATAAAACAATTGGCAGCATTGATGCTGCGCCTGGCATGACCTCGCTGATCCCGATCCTTTGACTGAGAAGATAAGCGTTGCGGTATTCCGGTTCCCTGTTTCCTATTCCCAGTTGCCTGTTCGCTGTTCCCTATTCCCGTTTCGTATGCGATTTGTTAAGCTGCGAAAAATAATGACAGCTGACGCGGCTTACCGAGCAACGATTCTTTTCTAGCATTTGTTCAATGGCAGGAAAAATAGGTGCTTCAATGCCGCCACAGAGAGCGACGACTGCAAAAGCACACGGGATTAATTGAATGATGAGTCAAAGCCGCCGACTTGGCTAATGGATACTGGCAGGTAACTCATAACACTTCAGCTTCAGCTTCAGCATCAGCATCAGCTTCGGCATCGTACGTTTCATGTCCTTTAATGGCCACAGAGCACGGGGCTTAGCTTGGCAAACCGAATATCGAATGTTTATTCAACTGTTGGAATTGGTTTTTGTCTATTGATCAAACAATGAATGCACTTGAAGATACTTTCATTCAGCTGTTAAAAGTAAAGTCAATGTTATTGCTGTTCTTTTTCGATACGAGTATTGTTATTGCGCTTTAAAGCAATCAGCTTATGTCAGATGACAATTTTTTGTCTTTGCCAATGGCATAACAATCAGCATTGCGATGTGCAAGCAGCTTAAATTGAATGTCATCAATCTTGTTATCAAACAGGGATTGCCTTGCAACTAAAAATTTATTACATCGTTAAAAAATATTGATAAAATAAAATGTGCATTAAAGCTTCCATAGGATCCTGGTGCAATCGTCAGTGATATTTTTATTTCGATTTCCATCCGTTCCACGCATACGTACTGGAATTTTGGGTTGACGCAGTGATTTGATTGTAGGCTCCGGTTGAGGTTCCTCATCGTGTATGAGCGCATCCTTGTTGCGCTGAAGTATATCCGAAATTATGGAACTATTGCACGATAGCGACCTGATTGAGAGCTTCTCCTCGGTGTACACCATTTCGTACTTGAGCAACATCTCGAATTGCTGCATCAGTTGCAGCTCCTTTGTGGTGATGCAGGTGCTTCCCAGATGCTTCAACGTCTCGGCATCGAAGCAGTGCAACTTTTGCTGAAAGTACGCTTTCTGCGTGGGCCCCACAAGTAAAAGCAGCTTGTTCAGCTCCTGCTTTCCACTTATCTCCTGCAGCAGCGGCTCGAGGAGCCTAATCGCCTTTTCCGAATCAACGGGTTTTCCATAGCGCGGCAAAATGTGTCGCTTTAAAAGACCTTGCGTTAAAGTGTAGGTGCTAACCCATCGACCCTTGGCAATGATATTGTTGTTGAAGTTGTTGCTGACGCGATTGGTCACCAGAGATTCTGTACGTCGCACATTCTTGTTGGAGCCCATATTGTATTTACCAAACATGATTTTAATTTTTTTTTTTGCTTTTTAAAATCAAGTAACTAAAACACAAAGATGTGAACTGACTGAGAATTTAAAATAGAATCTGGTATGTGTACAAAATAAATTTCAAAGTATTTTGCTGAAATTTACATCTGAGCTACTTTGACTTGTTTTTTTCTGTAATTAGAAATTATACTTTGATTATTATAATATTACTGCCATACCTGTTAAATAATGATTAGTAATCATAATCATTAGTAATTAAATTATTTTTGTTTAAAAGTCGAACCAATGATTAAATTACGATTATTTTGGGTTTTGCCCAATTATCTAATGATTACGATTAGAAAAAATCAAAAAAAAATCAAGAATTATTACGATTATTCAAAATAATCGGAAAAAATGATTTTTTGATTTTTTACGATTATTTAGTAAAAAACGAAATTATTTTCACAATCAAAGTAGCCAAAGCTTTTGATTATAGCCCTAGACGGCAATCATTGTCAGACTTTTCTTTCGAAAAATTGGTTTTAATGAAAGCAAATTGCAAATCTTTACCTTATTAAAAATATATTTGAAATTAAACAATTTTAGATATGTTTAAGTTATTTATTTATTTGAAGTGAGTTGGAGGTAATTTTTTTTTGAACTATTTTAAGCAGCTTAGCTTGGTGCGCATTGCTTCAGGTACTCTGGTTTCGAGTTGGCTGGTGATGGTACTGGTACTTCACGCAGGCATTTCCAGATCAAACTCGATCGAGTCTTCCACATATTCCATGAAAAACCGCAATAAGGGCATTACTTGTACTTGTATAATCAATAACATAAACTTACTGTAGATGTTCATAGTCGGCAATCCAACTACTAGGATATCTTGTTTTCGATTGTATACGCAATAAATGTGGACCTCTTGAGCGCTCCGCTTAGCTCTCCAATATTCTGCAAGCAATTATTTTCTTGACTCTTTTGATTTAAAAAAAAAAAAATTGAATACTATATTTTTGCGTTTCATTCCGAAGAACTTATGACGGGGGGAATCGAACCCAGTTTTTTTCAAACTGGAACTGACAGGTCAGCAACTCTAACTAGTGAGCTACGGAATTGTTGTAGCTGCCTCCTTCTTTCTTCTGAATTTAACTGCTTTAGACAGCACAAAGCAACTATAATCAAAAGCTTTGGCTACTTTGATTGTGAAAATAATTTCGTTTTTTACTAAATAATCGTAAAAAATCAAAAAATCAGAAAAAATCAGAAAAAATCAAAAATAATCCGAAATACCCCAAAACGATTATTTTTGATTTTTTTTTGATTTTTTCTGATTTTTTTGAATAATCGTAATAATTCTTGATTTTTTTTTGATTTTTTCTAATCGTAATCATTAAATTATCACAAATTTTTCAACAGTGAATTATATAATCATTACGATTATTTCTAATAAATAATCTAATTGATTAGTAATTCTAATCGAGATTTAACAGGTATGATTACTGCATAGGTTGTCAGGTCAAAAATTTGAGCTTTGACTAATTGCATTTCATTGACAGCTACTTGATATCCCTTTGCGGTAATTTCAAATAATTGCTTGCCTGTTAATTAATAGTAGGGATTAGTTGACTGAGCTTAGCCATGGCAATGTCAAAGTTGAGTTTCAGTTTGTTTTTTTTTTGGATAATTAACTTTGAAATGTCAGTTGTGTTCAGGGCCAAGTCACTGCAACTGATTGACAATCGTGATGGCTGCACAAAGACACACAATTTCCATTATAATTATAAATAAATTATATTACTTAGCTTGCCTGTCAATCTGCAAGTGTGCATACAAAACTAGTGCTTTAAGGCATCTCAACTTGGCCTAGAGTTTGTCAAAGGTTGCCAAGCGTTTAATCTGCAAGGAGCTGGTTCAAATAAGGAACCATAAAATGGTTCTTTGAGCTTTAAGTTTGTTGTGTTATCTTAAAGTACAAAGTGCAGGTAAATGCCGCTTGACTTGTACAAAATTTTATCTGAAGCAGTTTGCAATTTGTCAAGTTGCAAGAACGCAACTCGCTTTTGAATAAGTGCGCTTTTGTGGCTATGGCAATTGGCTTCTAAAAAGGCTTGGGGCTTGCTGTTGGCCTGGCCTGAACTGGCCAGCTGCCAGTTAGTTGAATGCAGCAGCGTGGAATGCCACGTCGAGCGACAATTCCGTTGGCTGTCATGAAGTCACACCCGGCCAAGATGCGATGTCAGACGTATTTGGCCTTTGGCTGAATACAAAAAAAAAACCGGCAGCTTGACTGGCTACGTGCCGAGAACCTGTCGCCGCAGGAGAGTGTCCTTTATCGCCTGTCCACGCCACGCCTGACAAACGAGACGACGATGAGCATTGCATCAAAAAGCAAAAGTAAAAAAAGAAGTAAACTCATTTTTATTTTTAGTTGCTTTCAATTGTTAGCGAACAAGTGTTTTTCTATTGCTTCCCTCCCACACATATGCTCCGCCTTAGTCATGGCTCAATCTATTACCAGCTGATTCGTTGGCTATTTAAAGCGACAGTCGGTTGGACAAACAACTGCACTTCTTAACCGTCTGTTGCCATGAATCGTTCGGCAGCGAATTTTCTGGAGTATGTCGAGAATCTCATTGCCTTGGAACGTACAGCAGCAAAAGGACAACTTTCAAGTGGATCGTGTGGCATTAGTTCTATACGCATCTGGTTTTCCGATATCAGCGGACTGAATCAGTGTGGCAACTCATCAAAACAGTTACGCTTTGGAATCCGATCAGACGACGAATGTGACAAGGGTTTTAACTTTAGCTGGGGATACTTACTGCATAAATTAGTAGAGTATTTGCGAGGTTTCTTCCAGAGATTGGTGGACAAATGGAAGCGAAAGTAAATACACATAAGTTGCTTAGAGTGAATATTTAGACATGTAAATATTTTATAATTTTCTAATATATTTAATTGATATTAGTAATGAATCTATAGGTTTACTGAATATTTAAATATAAAGATGTGTGTATATTTTTAATTTGAATAATTTGTTAATGATTTATCTATTTTGTTATTTAAATTAATTGAATAACTAAATTTAGACATAAATGTATACATAGTTCTAAAATTCTTATTTAATATTAATTAACATTAAATAAAAGACTCCTTTTATTTTGTTATTAATATTTACAATAAACTTAATTAAAAAAATGTATTATGTTTTTATATTTTTTTTTGATATTTCAAAACCAAATCACTGCTTCTTAAATGTCTAATACTTTTGAACATATGCCAAGTACTTTAACTGATCATAAATGTAAACATAATGGATTCCCTTTCAGGGAGCATATGTAAACGAAAATAAAACGCATTGAAGCATTCCAAGTAAACATTTGGAAAATGTATCGATGGCAATTTTCATAAATTTGCCGCTTTGCCAATTAAATAAATGAAAATAATTTGCGCTGAGTCAGGGCAAAAGTGGAACCCGAACAACTCAATTTTCAGGCAACAGAACGCAGCTAATGAAAATATATTACCCTAGAGAGTGAGAACAGTGAAAGAGACAGAAATTGAGACAGAAAGAGAGAGAGAGAGAGAGAGTGAGATATACAAGAATGAAAGCGAAAGGCGAAACGAGATATAACTTCATTAAGCGCACTGAACCGACAAGCTATGCGATATATCTGACAAGTCGAGTACTTAAAATGAGAAATATCTTTAAAAACGGATGGGGCACAATGTTCTCTTAGATATTTTACGCAACATAATCAATAAAAACGCTAAACACAAACATAAATAAAAGGGATATACGAATGCGGCACGAATTTATTAGCCATCAGAAAACCGAAACGGAAGAAAATATATCTATCTAAAGAAATATATATATATATATAAGTAGTATGTATGTAAGTATGTATGTGTGTGGATGCCACGTCAATGGCAGAAAAATGATAAAAATAAATAAAAGTCTGTTAAGTTCGTTGAAGCGTGGGACGCGTAAACAGTTCAAGGACTTGGCTGGCCGCATGATTTATTTACTTTCGACTGTCTTGCTATCCTGATGACCTGTCTGCCATGTATGAGTGTGTATGGGTGTGTGTATGGGTGTGCATAGTGGTTCAATTGCCGCTTAAGTGAGGCCACATTTTGAGACGTTTTATTGGCTACGTGCAACTGCGCAAACAAATTTACATGACACTGAACTTACCTGAGCTTGGGATCCCTTACCAAACAGCAATTGGTACCGCATTATTGAAAGATTGATGAAAGAATTTCGGGTTGCGGTGGTTTTGGTGGCTTTGGTGCACCATCGACTTAGCGACTATCGAGCGTGCGATGGGGCTGCAAGATAAATGACTCGAGTTTCCTTTTCTGGGTTCTGGCTAAAAGTTATTGCGGTCTGTGAAGCGCTTATAATGAATAATGAAAGATTTGCTGCCTTCCTTTCTTTTTTTTTTTTTTGCTCGGGCGTTTTATTGTCGAGCGCCCAGGCCAAACAATAAAATGCCTGACCATTGACTAAAATTTGTTTGAGACTGGACATTCGACCTCTCTCCTTAATCTGCTTTCTCTTTGCCTGCCTCTTTGCAATCTAACCAAAATTTTTTCGTATCATGTGAGAAAACCGTTGAACAGTATTCACACTTTGATTTCGTGGTTGATAGGCGATTCAGTTTCTACATGTAAGATACTTTGTGGCTATGTATTAATGGCTTTTATAACGCTTCCTGCTTGTTTCACATATATCTTGTTTTTCGCCTTAGGTTTTAGCCCCACATCAACTATGTGTGGTGTGTGTTTGTCTGGGTTTCTATGACCAATTTGACTGTCAGCAAGTTCTTTTGATGCCAAATATTGGCTAAAAATGTTTCTCTTTCGATGTATGTGTGTGTGGTGTGTGTTTTCTGGTATACCCTGGGGCTCTTTTGATTGAATGCCGCATCATAATTGTAGCTTTTGGTTCATTTCATGTTGGTATCTCTTTGATACGTTTCCTGGTCTCGGTTGCAGATCTCGGCGTTGGTGTCTATGCCTTGACAAATTTCTAGCATTGATTGCTGCTCGGGGTTAAATTGTTTTGGGGCTTTTTCTCTGGATGGAACTTGAATTAGAGTAAGATTTGGTCCATGAATTGAGTTTGCTTTCTATCGATGATATGTGGGAAAAATATGTTTGATCAGTTTAATATTTTATATCTTCAAATATTTTTCATTCAAAAATGAAAATCGTAGTTATAGATAAAATAAAATTTAAATATTAACTTTTCGATTCATGGGTATGTAATCTGAATTTCAATTACTGCATCTATTTTATTGATTAAAGCAACTGATATAAGAACTAATTTTCATTGATTTTAATAGAATTAATAGGCACTGATTGCTTGACCGTTGAAGTCAACAATTTTTTTCTAAACAGTCAATTGACAGTTGCTGTTACTTTGCTCGAGTCTAGCTCTTGCTATTTGTATCTTGTTCGTTGTATGTATGTTTGTGGGTTTGCTTACTGGCAATTAGATACTCACATTTTGCTCAAATTAAAACATTGTCACTTGGCCAGACAGACATTGGGTCAGAGCCTGGGGGTAGAACTAGGGAAAAACTATTTTCATGACTGGAACTGACTATTTGCGGCTGTCAGCAGGAGGTCGAGTTCGTGGGAGTTCTGCTTTGACATGTGGAATTTGTTTGAAAATTTCATTGCCTTTTACGCCCGAAGAATTGAGAAACTGTGTGTGTGTGTGAGTCGAGGCTGCCCGGCAGGTGTCCAATGTCGCACAGTCCCCCTTGAGGTGTCCGTTTGGTAAATTCCTTTTTTGTGTTTGTGCTTTTTTTTTTGTCCTCTTGTGCTTTGGTGTTTTGGCATTTTTAATTAAACGCACGACGAAAAGGCTGTTGTTTGTGTCCCTTATTTTCGTGTTTAATAAATTAAGCTATTTTATTTCATTTTCTTTTTGGTCTGGTTTTTGTTGCCATTGTTGCTGCTTTTGTTGGTATTTTGACTGTTGCCAGGCATTTGGCCCTGTCATGTATTGTTGCTACCTGGCATTGTAGTATAAAAAAACCTGTGGCTCATTAAGGCGACTACGTGAGCATTTAGCAGTTGAGGGTGCAATCAGGGGAAGGTGCTGGGAAAGGGACAGACAGATGGTGAATGAGAGACGGAGAGAACATTAGATGGGGGCACGTGTTGCTTTTGTGGCATTGTTTACGTTTTTCAGCAGTGCGGTTTTTGGTTTCTGCAAGTTTTATGTCGTCTCCATGAATTTCTTAACTTTACTTTTTTTCTTTTTCTTTCATTTTATGGTATCGAGGCTTTTGTGCTTTTTGAGAGTTGCTTAATGGCTGTCTTATTGTTGTAGTTGTCGTTGTCGTTGTTGCCTGTGTTTTGTGACTGGCACTCTTGTACATTGTATTATTGTAATGTCTGTGTGAACAGTAAAGTTTTTGTATAATTTGTTCGGTATTGTTGATATTTTTGTTGTGCCTTGTTTGTTGTTATTTTAAATATTATAATTGTATTTATTTTGATTCGATGCTGTTGCTGCTGCTTTTGCTGCTGCTGTGAGGCCAATTTTTTAATTAAAATTTTCATTATACTTATTTTTGTTATGCCATGAAATGAATTGTGTCAAGCTATGTTTACAAAGCATAATTACATATACGTACAGTGAAATGTGATTGCTGTCGGCATGGCAACAAGATGAGAAATAGAAAGAGCAGAAGAAAGAAAGAGAGAGAGAGAGAAGAAACAAACCCAACAAAGTGCACAGAGTGTAAATCTACATATTTATGAGTGTTGAAATTATGACTACATGTCCGCACATGTCGTCCAATGCTACTTCCGTTTCCGTTTTCCTACCGACATGAGAAAACTTTTAGCATTTCTTTTATTTCTGTTCTGGGCTGCTTTGTGCACGCTCCTCAATAAAATTATTTCAAATAAAAACAATTTCTTTTTTCTCTTATTTTCTTTATTTTATTTTAGTTATGCCCTCAACCCTTGAGCTGCCATTGTTTGCAAACACTGGCCAAAATGTTAGTTTAAATCAGATTTCTTTTACATACCATTCACAATTATAATTTTATATTTTCAGAATTTTTTTTAAATTTTATCCACAAATTCTGAGTATAGTTGATAAAATTAAATTGTTTATCTATGCAAGTATGTGTTCTCTTGTGAATTTATTTACCTATGACATATTTTTTTAAATTTATTTCCAAGAAATTTTACGCGTTTCCCAAGCAACTCATTTTATTAGAGCTATCTGTTTAGGAAAAGTGGTAAAAGAACAGCTCTAATAGAAACAAATTTGCAAACTTGAGAATATTTTGCATATATTATGCTTTACCCTCAAGTATTTGCAAACTAAACTTTGTGCATCAGCTTACTTTGGCACGAAGTTTATGCCTTAGTCAACTATTTTAAGAATCGCTTAGTTCAACGCAAAGTTTGTATACCAATCATTTTTCGCTGGGTGTGGCAGAAATTGCTGGGACACATCTACAATAAATGAAATGCCAGTGCTTTAGAATTGTTGTTGTTTCTATAAGTATGTATTTGTATTAGCCGTAAGGGTTACATGAACTTTGCTTTCTAAAACCAACAACAACTAAAACTAGTACAAAAAAGAACAGAAACAAAAAAGAGAAGAGCAAAGAATTTACAGTTGACATTTTTAAACAGGCTTAGCGACAACACATGCAATGCTTTCATTGTGTGTGTGTGTGTGTACACATATGTGTGTAATTGTTGTTTTTGTTTTTATTGTCGCTGTTGTTGTTGTTGTTGGCAGCCACTACAATTATGATTATACACACAAGCCCATAGATTCTGATGGCGTGTTGAAATGGAGCCCATGTTGAAAGGGGTTGAAAGGCTGCTCCACAGCCATAATAAGCATCACTGGCCCACTGTGACTGTGTGACTCGAACAGTGAGTGCAAGAAATATACGCGCACATGCCATGGCTGGGTAATTGCGGCAACGCCTTTTTGTCGCACTGTTGTGACATTTCAAACGCAAATGCCAAAAGGCTGAAATGAAAACCATTTGCCCTTGTGCCCCGCCCCTTTCGTCTCCCCCGCCCCCCCCCCCCCCTTTGCGCTGTCTATGGCAGTTGTTATAGTTTTTGCCCCCTCCCGTTTTTAGCTCAGTTACTTACATTCAGCCCGCGGCTGCTTTGTTGCGTCAATGAATACTTTGGACCTGGTTTGCTTTTGCTGCTCACTTTTGGCCACTTTTCATTTTGGTTTTTAGTAACGCAATTATATGACGGACTTTAAGCCGTAATTTGCACGTTAATTGTCAGCGCGTGCTTTAAACGCATTTGTTGTGCATTTTTAAGTAATAAAATAATTAAATGATTATTTATTGCTAGCCCACATGCAGTGCACAAAACACCGTCCACAAAATTGTCGTTGTGTCCAATTTAATGATGATTTGTTGGCCAAAACCATGCAGACATATGTTGAACTATGACCTTTTTTCCAGCAAAACATAAATTCACACCAATTGCGCTGTCCACGTGCTTTTTTTTCTTCACACTCGCTATCAACGCTTGTCTGAAAAAAAATTGGAAATATTAAAAGAATAAAGTAATGTTTGACTCTCTGCGCCCAAACTATGAATATATAATATTGAAAATCTATTCAATATAAATTATATTTGCAATAGATTTTCTCGCTTAACTTAGACACAGAGCATTAGAAAGACAAAGTCATAATTTCTCATTTTATATAAGGATATCTGAGGATTTATTTAGCATTCTCATGGCGCAAAGCTCACATTCTTCTTCACACTGAACTCTCTGCCTTTTTGCGGATTGAACTGTTTTATGGCAATGTCAGTTCATCTATTGTAGAGTCGCAGTTATCTGAAAGATAGCTTTGTGCTTGACTTATTGGCCCACAGTTTTTTGACTATCTGGTGGGACACGCATGCGGGCAACATTTTTGTGCAGACACATTTGAAAGTATTGCACCCAAAAGAATGTATTAAATTATTATTTTACTGCGTGACTAAAACAGCAATGAGCTCGCTTTCCAAGTATATGTAGTTTGCGAAAAGCAATTTCGTTTCTTTACACGATGCAACTTAAATTTAAAGTGAGTTTTAAATTTCTCCCTGTTGGACTCGAGCGATTAAAACGATTCCATGTGTGCTGTTATTAAAAAAAATTTTTTTATATAAAATTTAAAATGGATTCTTTAAATCTTTTTCGTCATCTAAAGATAATTTACAAATTAAGTAAAATGAAATTTGTATGAAACTTCATTTTATGTTCTTTACTAACTTTCTTTTTTACTCTTTAAAAAAATAGTCATTTTACTCCGCTGACAAATTTTTTGTTACGGAGTATCACAAAAAGGAATAAACAGAAATTTTTCTGAAGTCAAAATTATTTTGAATATTATTTAAAAATAAATAAAAATATTTTAAGAGTGCTTTTTAAATTGAATAAATTTTTAATATTGTAAGGTGAATCTTTGGCAATATTTCCAAGGCCAAATACACTGTGCTTATTCACTAAAGTTCCTTGCCCAATGACCTCTAAATTTTGAGCAGCGCTTTAAGCATCGCGTATACGCCACGTTTGCTAATAAATTACCTAAATTATAGACACAAGCACAAAGGGACCCTCGAATTGCGTAACGAGCGCCACAAAACGAAGAAACTGAAAAACAAAAGTTAAGGAAGAGGTCAAACAAAACAAAAATTGGAAACTGGCAACAGCTGAGGCGTCGAGTGCGAGTGCCGCCACTGAGTGGCTGGCAGCGGCTGACAGTTGCCGCAGTTGCCAGTTGCCGTCTGCCGGCGAAGGCATCTTAATAAATTTTGGTTCGCAACACTTTGGCGTTATTAATACGCCAGTGAATGGGTCGACACAGCACGCACCTAAAAACCGCCAACCAGCCGAAGAAACGGCACATTGGGCACCGTAGACGATGCTTAATTACACGCTCTACCCGACGCCAGGGGGCGTGCATGTGTGCGTGATAGCCGGCGAGAAGTTAGCGAGAGAATCCACAGCCGCATTTTCAGCGCAAATTAATTTAGCCAACATTTCAAAGCTATTTGTGTCTTGACATGTCAAGTTTTCTTAGTTTAAAGCGACTTTTGCAATTTCAGTTCAGCTATTAAATTCGATTACGCAATTTATTTGAATAGTGAACGGAAACAACGGTATGCGGGTGAAACATGTCAACATGTTAGGTAACTATGCTTAATTAAACAAATTCCTCAAGTCGGTTCATTTTAAATGCTCCGCACTGTGCGGCAGCATTCCAGCCAACCTCTTGGCCAATTTGCCAAAGCATTCTTGGGCCAAAAAAGGTGCGCACTTTTTGCCTAATGATGTCTATGCTCAAGTCGTGCATAATATGCCACCAAACTGCTCAAACTCATGGACACGCAACTCTTGGGTGACTCGGCGGCAATGAAGATGCCGCAACCCCTCACAGACAAATATCGTATACTACGTGTATAGTATAGTATTGTCATTGCCTGTCAAGGCAATAATCCAACCAATTCCAGACATGTTAAGTCATTTTGTGGGCTTGTCAGTGCTGGATTGGTTAACAAATTATACGACATTGGCATTCAAATGCTTTGCCTGGGTTGAGTTACTTGTGGCATTAGTCTAAATGAATGTCCCGACAAGGTACAAAAACAAAGTCATCAGACAACTGTAACACAAATTTAAATGCCTGACATTAATTGGCAACGGTCTAAGATTTGTACAAGGCTTGACTTAAACAAATATAACTTGTACTTTTGATTTTGAAATATTTTGGGCCGTTTTTGCAATGTACATATAAACTGTATCTAAGATATAATTTAAAATTGGACAGTAATTTATATACATTTTACGTCAAAATATATATTTTCAATAGTTATTTAGACATTGAAAAAAACGGGCCTTAGAATCACAAATAGAAGTTATTCTATCATTTTTTAGATGAAAATTTAATTTTTGTGAATTATTCTAATTCTTATAATGAAAAAGATTTTTATAAGATGAATTTTTACGATTGAAATAAACAAACAATTTGAATTTTATTATTTTCAATTAAATTCCAAAAACCCTTTAGTAATTTTGATGCTATTCGTATTCTTTGGGACTCTCTAGCAAGTCAAGTTCGTGGGGAATGCCTCGAAATTCGCAGAAAATCTTATAGATTAGCTGCTCCTTTTTCTCATAGTAGTCATCATCATTGCGATTCAGTCCATCCACGTCGGCTTTATAGACCAACAGCTGCTGACGCATGCGTACCATATCCTCATTGCAATTGAAACTGTCCTCGGGATGCGGCTCCAAAGTCAGCAGCGACAACATGAACGACAAATACAACTGAAAATACCAAAGCTATCATACAGTTTTGCAGCATTGCCAAATGCTTGATCATTGCAGTCATCATTTCGATTACTCACCTCCTTGTCTAGCGGCAATTCATGCGTCAATATGTTCTCATCGTGGGAATTCTCCACTGCATATTTAATATCCATCTCTTCTTAATATTCGAATATCCGAATACTGGGCACTGGAAGTTACTCAATCGTCTAACAAGTTTGACTGCCAATTGGCGACTGTAGCTGATTGCCACAGGCTCTTCATATTTTATTACTCCATTGATGTTTATATTATGCCAATGAGAGTCGATATTTCTGAATGTGTGTGCACTTATGTACATACGAGTATATTAATACATAAAGTCTTTAGCTGAATTTTGTTTATTTTCATTTCCATTTGTCGATTTCGAAACGCATTTGCATTTGCGCTCGACTCTATCAGATTCGAAAGCTTTGATTAATATTGGAGTTTGTACTAGAAACATAAGCTAACATTGAAATTTGCAGCTTTATCCATAAGCCAGATTGGAACTAGATTAACATATATATGTAAATATTTAATATCTGAGCAGAAGCTTGATTATTGTGTCTGAAATATTATACAAATATTATAAAATATGATTAATTAATTTAATTAAACTGTATAAAATCTTAGATAAGGTATTGAAATTCCTAGTTATGGAAACTGATGGCTCAAGAACAAAAATCTATTTTACTATAAGAAAACATTCCGATTTCCTCGTATCACTTTATATTTCAATTTATGTTAATCAAGTTTAATTCGATTTCATATTTTGATTTTAGCTTTTGACTTTGTCACTTTCTAATGTGGGTTCATAATAGAAATACATAAATTACAGTTTTAGCTATAAATCTAGATTACTAAATGGAGTACATTTCACAGAGCTGATAATCTTTTAGATACTCTGTGTTAGTCTAGAAATCTCGTCTTAGTTTATTACATTTTAGTTTATTACATTTATTATTTTATTTTTGACTCTAATTTTTAAAATAGTTTTAAGGCGCATTACATTAATTTAACTATAATATGATCGTACTCATTATTATTTCTCTTTATTTTAATAAATACTACTTTTGATTATTTTACTTTACCTTTGATTGCTATGAAACTGCTATCTGTCTAATAAACTCTATGCTATGCTGATCAGAAATAAATAACAGTTATGCAATAAATGATGTACCATGAAATTGCAAACAATTGATTAAACCCATTGTTTTTCCATTTTATGAGTACAGGGTACAAACTCATAAGTAAAACGTATAGAAATATCATACTTTTATTATATAGATCGTATGACAACAACGAATAGAGAGAGCACAGAAAACAAAACTGGGCATTAAAGTCAAGTTGTAGCAGTAAAAAAGTAAATAAATTCGACACCCGCACAAAAGGGAGAAATATAAACCAAAATAGTGTAAACAAACAACAAGCGACGCTTAGACGAATAAACAATGCATGAGGATGCGGTGACCGCAGACAGGGCAAAGCAGAAAGAGATAGAGAGAGGGACAGAGATAGAGAGACAGAGAATGGAATGCTATGTGGTGCGATGCGGTAAACTAAAATGGAACTGTTAGCTGCAGGGCTAAAAAATGCTCGTACTCGCATTTTCTATATGAATTTTACATTTTGTTTATATGTATTTTTATGGAGATTATGCTGAGAATGGCAGCGATATGCGCTAAGTGTATGTAAAAGCGGGCAAGACCCAGGCAAACAAGGACAGATAGACTGAGTGTATGAGTGTGTGTGTTTGTGTGTGTGTGCGTTTTCGTGTCTTTGCAACGTGCACGTGCAACACAGGTTGCAGGTAAAGGTGGCTTCAAATATGCAGTGTAATAAAATTTAAGTGCCGGATATTGAAAAGCTCGTGCTGATTCCCCAGGTTAATGTTTGTAAATAATAAAAAAAATATGAAAGAAGACATAAAATATTTAAATATAGAAAAGTGTTAGATAAACTCTATGTATTTAAATGCCTTTTGATGTGCCTGGCTTAAAGTTCACTTAAAAGAGTTTTTAAGAGCATTTTATAGAAAAGTTGATTGATATAAAAATTGTTGGATGCAGGTGTTGGAGAGTCATGCTTTCATTTATTTAAATTTATCTTTTAGCTTACTATTTCATTTTGGAGAATTTATTTTAGAAATCATGGCTTGATTTATACATCC
Source organism: Drosophila recens (assembly GCA_037043495.1). Taxonomy (NCBI): domain Eukaryota; kingdom Metazoa; phylum Arthropoda; class Insecta; order Diptera; family Drosophilidae; genus Drosophila; species Drosophila recens. Next base: position 155,741 of record JBAMBJ010004011.1, read on the forward strand.
TTGTAAAAGATTTCTTTTCGACTTGCTTTTCAATTTATCTCTCAGCTATTTGTCAAATATTAGTTTTTCAACTCAATTGAATTAAGCGCGTAGCAAGAATCACACATCAAATCGCTAAGCGAGATGTCGCCATGAAACGGCGGTTGCAAATAAATTTAATTAAGCAATCAATGTCTTAATTAAAACAGCAAGTGCTCTCTCTTTGGCAAAGGCGTATCAGATGCCAGAGAGCATGAGTAATGAAATTTGGTGTTGTCATGTAAATAAGCGCGACTTTGTGTAATGTAGACCTACACACACACTTACACACTCACACTATGCTATGCTATGTGTGTGTGAAAGTATTTACAGTCAAGGGTGACAAGGCGCAGACGACGTTGTCGTTGGCGTCTTCGTCGCATATCGAAAATGAAGGGAAATGAAATAAATCAAGACTCATTAAACCGCAGAAGGAGCAGGCAAAAAACCACAACACGGCAGCTGCCACGGCAATCTGTCTGTCTGTGTATAGGAGTGTGTGTGCGAGTGTGTGTGTGTGTAACAGCTGTGTGTGAGTGCGTTTAGGTTATGTCAGCGCGCGCCAAAGTAAAGTTGACAGTTGTTGTCAACTTAATCATCGTCAAACACACACACACAGATACTCACGCACACATGCTAAGATTACTTATGCATTGACAAATACTTATCTACGCATAGCGTCAACTTGAACTTAATTTCTAGCGATAACGATAACTCGACATATTGCCAGCTCATTATGCGAATTTGTTTCTCACTCCTCTCTCTCTCTCATTCGCATATGTGTACAGTCTATATAGTATCTATATATCTATTATGACAACGCTATTTTGGTCGCAATTTCCTTCTGTTCGTTGTCTTTTGTCATTGCTGCTGCTTAATAATAGCAAATTACACAAGTAATTAGTCACGCATTTAATTATTATTTATGGGCTTCTATCCTTCTCTCGTTGTGCATATGAGAATGTGCGAGTATGTGTGTGTGTGTGAGTCTATAAGTTTTTCTATTGTTCTTGGTATGTGGATGCTATTTTCCCACTTGTAATTATCCACTTGAATGCGTGTTCTCGGCTTTGATAAAATATGCATGTGACAATGGATAAATGATAATCTGTTGTGGCTTATAAAAATATAACTTGGATAGTTGTGTGGGCACCACATCTATTTTAGTTATTTTTGGACATATTCTGGAAATTCTGAATCTAATTATTGAGTACAAGTACAACTATTCAGAAGTTAAATTTAAGATTGCTTTTATTTTAAATAGTTTGAAAAAGTAAGTAAGTAAATTTAATAAATAAAAATATAAATAAGGAAAGAATTAATTTAATTAATACCAATATATATATTTATGGGTAAATATTTTTATTTTTTTTAGTCAAAAAAGCGACAAATTTCTTTCATGTAAAGATTTAAAATTTGTTTATTACAAATCAAACTAGAGAAAATGTTTGCTAAGAAATTATTGAAGTAAAAACTATTTTTACATATTTATTGATTTCTCATGATAATATTAACTTTATGGCATTGCATTAAATTGCTTTAAATATGCATATTAAAGCACTAACTTTAAATAGAATTCATGTCATGTTTGAAACGGCCAACCAATTAATTAAATGTGCCTATATTTGCTGACAAATTGTTGCAGCTGTTGCCAATTAGGTTGAAGTTCGCTTCGGGTGCTGACCAAGATTCGGACTCACGTAGTTCCGCAAAAACTTTCATCGATTATAAAGTTTTGCGACCAAAGTATTATCAGGTCTTTGTAATATTCTTTGTTTGTGCGGATGCTGTTCTTGTTGCTCGTGTTTGGGGGCAGAAAACTTGCGGCGACAGCTGTGTCAAGTTTTCAAAAACATATTAGATTATTTGTTTGCTGCATAATAATTGGGGAAAAACAGCAGCGGGCAAATTGAAATGCCAGTTCGCATGTGGCCAAACCAAATCATCAAACTGCGTCGCAAAAAAAAAAAAAACCAATTTGTAGCGATTGACGATTGCCAGTTGCAGGCATCAAAATAAAATGGAGATGGTCGACAGTCGAGAGTCGCAGCCAGTTGCCAGTTGCCAGTTGATTGCCTGGCAATGATTTCTTGTAAGCTGTTTATTGGGGCGTGATGTAATTAGCATAACCAAAGAGAGACTCTGCCACCGAAAAAACAAAGTGAAAGTGAAGATGATGATGAAAGCAAAGCTGGAGTGAGCAGCAGCTTCGAGATTAGACGCAATTTGCTTAATGCTAAAACTTTTAATCACTCATACGCTCCGTGACACCCGCAAGGAACAAAAACTCGGCGAGTCGTCAGCCAAAACTCACTCGCTGACTAAGTTAAATATATAGTAAACAAAGTGACTTTCGAAATAAAATAAATGTAAATATGACCAGAGAAAAAAAAAACAAATTTAACAGCACTAATACACAAAACACACACACACGCTTGAAGTGCGCACTCAAATATGTATATATGCGCATCTGATTAAACATGAGTGTGTGCTGATGGGTGTGTGAGTGTTTGAGTGTGTGTGTGTGTGTGTGTGTGTTTGATGGCTGGCAATCCCCCAAAGCGAGGCTTCTTGCTTGCCACGACGGACAGAAAGTTCTGCTTCGCCTTAATCTTAAGTTTAATTTCTGCTTTGACTTTTGCAGCGTTCACTCATACATTGAAACCGACAAACACACATACACACATCCATGTATACACATACAAGCAAAATTCAACTTTTAATGCATATTTTCTTAATATATTTTTGTATCCTGGATTTAACAAATTAACAAATGGGTATATTCAACGATCTTTTGATATAAATAAATTGATTTCAATGAAATAATAAATAAATATAATATGTAATAAAAAAGAAATAAATAATTTCAGACATTTGTCTTTAAAAAATGATTTTATATTTATTATTCAAATATTGTGTATACATGAATAAAAGAAAATTATGTAAACGAAAACCAAAAATAAATAGATTTACGTATACGTAATTCTTTACATATCGCAAGCAACATTTTTAAAATGTGTCCTGGCTCCATTTTAAAGTTTAGCCTATGCATTTTATTTAAAGGGTATCTATCCGTCGAAGACGCTTATTCAATCCATGCATTCCTGTTGGCTGGCAGTGTTTTTCAGTTGGCCAAATACGACGACTACAATGTAAGCTTTGGCGCGTTAAAGTGCGACAGTGTGTGTATAGCTGGCGACCTATTTGACTAAACACACTCACACACACACTCATACATACAAATGTAACTCACTCCCCTGGATGTTAACTCCCATTGGTTGCTGGGTTTTAGCGGGTTTTTGGTTTGCTTTAGCTGGGTTGTCGCTTGGTCTGGTTTTCGGTTGGTTTGCTTGGCTGACTGCCTCTCATAACACATTAGTGAAAGTGAAAGCCTCCATAATGACTGCTCCCAGTTGATTTTAATTTGCTGTGCGTGTCTGTGTCACACTGTGCGCTCTTATGGCCATAAATATATATTAGTTAGCCCAGGCAGCGACAACAGGCAGCGGCAACGGCAACAGAGCAACGCCAACGAGATGCAGATGAAGATGACGATGGAAGATGTTATTAGACGGTAGATGATGTCGACGATGAGCCCGCATTGCTTATTTTCTCATATGTGCTTATAAAGATTGTTAAATATTTCGGCACTGCTTTGCCAGACACTTATTAAGCTTTGCTCAATTTATATGCGAGAGATTTTGGGAACACAAAACTGGAGCAAATCGATTGTCGCATTAGGCTGAAAGCGACAGACAAATTTTGAGGCCATTAAACGTACACGAGGAAGCCTCAAAATATGAGAGTGTTTAACAAGGCTTGACACAAATTTGCTTTAGAAATATGTAGAAATCGAAAGACAATTTTTGGAGAACATAATTCAGTTTCTTTGCGGCTTATGATTTTCCATAATGAAGATGCAGAACATTTTGAAAATATTCGATTAAGCAATTTAAGTGACTTTTCAGTTTTTCATTGATCAATTTAGAACATCTAACAATACTATAATTTTTACCTGAACTTTTATAGCATAAGATTGAACTATTTAATGCCTTAAATTTTAAATTTAAATTAAATTATCAATATTTAAATTCACATTGCTATAGTAGAGAAATATTTTTGTAATACTTACCACCAATTACATTTCAGAAACGTTGCCAGCTGTCAAGTTGTGGCACATCATTGATAGGATACCCAATCGACTCTAAGACCGTTGTGGATTAATTAAAATCTAGTCGACTATTTTATTGAAGCGTAATAACAGTTTTTCAATCTAAGAAATATTCGATTGCCATTGCCAAAAAGTTTCAATTTAATTTCATTAGCAATGCATGACAGATATTTTTGGTTTTATGGTTCTAGCTTTTTGCTAGTGTGTGTGTGTGTGTGTGTGTGACTTGAGGGCTTTCCAAAATAAAATTTGATATAATCTAAGTACATTACATGGAAATAAATGGCAGCGGGCGGCAGCAGGCAACTTTGATTTGGCTGTCCCCCCATTGAGAAAGCATCGAGCCAAGCCAAGGATTGCAACTAAGTCTGGCTGAGCTGGTTGGCTCCGACTTTGGACACATTTGAATTTCATTTGTAAGCTTACACATGGATGCATAAATATTTACGACTATTAGTCGATAGAACTTGAAAGTTTTTCGATTTACTTGTTCTCTCAAACGCATTTGCATATCGATGGCAAGGCGCTCAACCACTCCAAAAAAAAAAACAAAAAAATAATACAATTAAAATAAACTTTAGAAAACGTTAGCACTTTTTATGCATGCTTTTAGAAATTGTTTTAAATATTTTATGCTAAATCTATGTAAAAACATTTTGCTGCACGAATTGAGTCAACAAAATGCAAATTATTCCACTTGAGGTTGAGGTTGAGTTGGGCCCACAAAAGCTGCCAAGCTGGCTTGTAAATCAAGACGTTCACAGCAACAACAACAACAACAACAACAACAAATGTTCCAACACCAGCAACAATATGGAAAACTGTTCGCCCTTTGCACGTAGCCCATCATTATGAGAGTTTCTCTCAGAACCTTCCACAGACTGACTATCTGTCCCTTGGCCATGTATCTGAGAGTGTGTTTCTGTTATTTATTTATTATTTATGTAGCTCAACTAAACGTTTTGCCACAAAAATTATAGCATAATATGTCAAAAAGCAGAAAAGGCCTTTGCTTTAAATAATAACAACACAGTTTTGGCACTACGAAATCTGTATACTCTTGTGAGGTAATAACAATACATCAATGTTAATCTACTTATGTGGAAGTAATAGTGATGTTAGGTATGATGGGAATTTAGCTAAGCTTTTGAACTTATGAGGAATATACGCATTAATCTGTTTGGGAATAGGAAATTACTTTTGCACCCAAAAGTAAGGGATGCTCATTTTCCACACCCTTATTATATATTTAACAGTTTTAAATTCATGCGTATACTTTATATATTTGCAAAACGCTGATTAGTATCGATTAATAATTTAAAACTTCAAAATAATTATTTTCTTAATTCTAAAATTATGTGTGCGAATACTAATGCTTCTAAAATTTACTATGCCAATAAATTTTCTTTTGTTGCAAGTCTCATGGCTAAGTTATAAGGCTCAAGTGTATTGATATTACGTATACGTAGCGCGCATGGTCATGGCAAGAACTCCTAAGCCGCAGCCAAAACTCTATAAATTCTAAAGCCGCTATTAGCTGCGACTTAGTAGCTATAGCGAGTCTCATAAATTCAGCGCTCAGCGTCAGCAAACAACAAAGTGGATATTTCTTCTTCTTTTTTTTTTTTTTGCTCATCCGCTGTTATGAATTTAAATGTGATGGACGAGCGGCGGTTTGTACGAGTCACAGACCGAGCTGTGTCCAGTTATGTTTTTGGGCTGGGCAAATTGCTATGCAATACACGAGACTCTTCACCTTAAATCATTTGCCGCATCATTTAAAGCGTGGCATTTGGAATGTGGGAGAGCACTTGAGAGAAAGTTGTTGCCTTGGCAACTTTGAGGCACGCATACGAGAACTCTTTGCCTTTGTGCTCGTATTGGAAAAGTTTTTGCAGCCCGAGGCGAGTAGTTTTCAATGCGAGTTATGAAACCACTTAGCTGCAAGCTAAGAGCTACACCCAGAGGTAGAGGAAGATACAGACTCGGTATAAAAGTTCATACTGTGTATCTGAAGCTGAGAAAAAAGTTAAAATAGAAATTACGTAAAGGAACAAGTTATGCAGAAGTCGAAAACTGGCTTTTAAATCATCGTCTGTCAGTGGCACACGACGCACAATGGGTAATACACATAACACACACACACACACATACACCTGGATGGCTAAAAAATTAAATAAAATAAAATCAAATTTATGCCCGTGTGTTTATAGATTGTATATTGACTTTGGCGCAAAATAATGGCTGGCAATTTGTAGAGCCTTCTTTATATATATTTTTCTTCTGTTTTTTTTGGGATGCAGACAATGAAATATACTTTGGCAAACACATGCCCCAAATGGCTGCACGTGTGTGTTGCATGTCCGTGTGTGTGTGTGCTCCTAAGCACCATCATCAGTTACAAGTGTGAACAATAAATTGTCATCAGCTTTACGCCGTAGACTTTGCTCTTGCTTCTTCAATTTATGGCGGATTTTCAATTTGTATGCCGCGCGACCAATTCACACACTCAGACCTGGGACCTTGGAGACTGCAAAATCACGTAGGCATCACTATTGTGGCAGCTTCAGCTTCTTTTCATGCCACAGCAACTTGACAACGCACATTCATAAGTATGATATACAAAACGCAGAAAAAACATCATATGAAGTTTTCTTTTCGTTTTCACTTGTGCTGCTCTTGTTATTGTTGTCTTCTTTCTTGTTGTTGTTGCTGTTGTCGTTTGCCTTGTCGCTGACATTTATTGCGCACATTCGCTTCCATTGATTTTTTATGCGTTTTTGAAGTAGTTCAGTTGGCGACGCTCATAAGTAGACTACGTTTTTTTATTTTTACCATCAACTTTTCTGTGTGTTTTTCGATTTTTGTCAGTGTCTTCGTTTTTTTTTCTGTCGCAATGATTATGCGTGTGTGTGTTTGTGTGACACATATTTCGCACTAATGTTGTTGCTGCTGTGAAGTATATTTTAATATGGTATACCCTCTGCCGGAAACTTAATAAACTTTGTTCTTGTTTTATTTTCTTCACTTCTCTTCGAAAAAAAATTGTGTTGTTGTTTGTCAACGCAAAACTTTCCACATTATTGACAGGCAATGGCATATGAGATTTATGGAAACACTATGAATTTTATATGACTTTTGAATGTTTTTCCAAATTGCGTTTTTACTTTATTAAAATTGAGTGTAGTATTGACAAATTGCTTTTTTTTAATATATTGGAAAATCATATCTCTTTATTATTTAAAGATTTTTGCCGGGAATAAATTCAACAAAATAATATTACCCTAAAGTGTTGAACTATAAAAATGAAAATATATATATTAAATTTAATCCCTTATACGATAACAAAGCTCAACTATTTATTATATGCAATGATAAACTATAAATTATTGTAAAGAATACAAAATGTTGAGCAAGGTTTTGATAAGGCAAAGTTTAAATTGATTGCTTGAATATTCAGTGTAATTGGATAAATCTACATACATGTATTACAACGCCTTTCAACTTTGCCATAACATTGTTAAATGGATCAGAAGTGACGTCAGAACATCTACATGAAATGAAACTTTACAGCGTTTATAATATTAGAGTAGCTGTTGGATTTAAATCCAGCTCTTGGGCCATGCAGCAAGTCAATGAACGCAGTAGATGCCATTAATCTTCGTGCTACTCGTACAACGTACAGCGTACATGGAGAGGGAGCTGCTTTTTTTGCTGTCATGTAGCGACACTTGCAAACAGCCTGAGGGCCATGTTGCAGTATGACTTGAGACCGTGTTGCAAAAGTAGAGATCCAGTTTTCAAAAGTCTGTTACTTGGAGTTACTGAGCACATGATATTCGAAATATTGTGCGCCTATCTTGGACATCTTTGGCTCAGTCTATTTGTCCATCATTTTAATGCCTTGGGTTATTTGCTTGACCAGCGCATTTTCTATGAGCCTAGTATCTAAAGCTGTTTGCTATTTTGTATGAAGAAGAACACACCCAATCCAGACTGCTATTTAAGCAAATAGACCCGAGCTACAAGTGAGCAAAAAGAATAACAGAACATAAGGCCTTGAAGGCCTTCGGGGCCTGGTATCCGTTTCTAAGGAGTCTAAGCAGCCGAGGAATATGTACAACAAGCCACAGACGCCTTTTGATATGCAAAATAAAATTGTACACAACGATTTTAATAAATATTCCCCACACACCAGCCAAGTGACGATGTGAGGACAAGACAACGACATTCACATCCACATCGACATCGACATCGACTTCGACATCGGCTCAGTCGTCGTTTGGTGCTGAGGATGAGCAGCTTATTGAATTTTTCAGAAGCCTTTTTCTGTTTTCAGTGTCACATGCTTGTCTCGATTTTGATGTTATTCTCTTTATCTGCCTTTAATGCTTTAAGCCAACTTATTTTAAAGTGATTAAGTTTTTCGTTTAGAAAATAAACTTAAGAAGTTGCATACATGTTGATGACTGTCCTAATTGCTTGGAAACATAAATACACTTGTGTACTTCCTATCGTAAAATGAAATTAAAGTCATATAAGTAAATTATTTTCGTATATTGTGGAAATGTTAAATAATCTCTAAAAACTGACAATAGGCTTATAATTTATAGCAATGATTTTGTAGAGTTTCATATAAAATATTCTTTATCTCGATTTTGCTTTATTTCCATTTTGAACTTAAGTGCTTTCAGATTGAGACGTACTTTGAGTGCTACAAAATTTTATTTTAAAATCCATGGCAACTTGGTGATTCTTTGTATCTACTTAAGTATTTTTAAGGCACTGTACCTTAAAAGTACCAAGAGTCTATAAAGTTTGTTCAAAAAAAAAAATATGTGAGACTGAAATTATATATTTATTTTTTTTAATAAGTAGATTTCACTCAACTAGTTTCTTTTCAGTCTTTAAATTTATATATCTGCAAGTTGTATTTGTCATCTAATAAATATTAAATCGGCTTTGAGCCGGGTATTTGTACTAAGTCGCAAAGTCAGCATTATATTTCTCACATCACATCGCTTATGAGCGAATAATAGACAATTGTGCTTCGTATTGCTGTATTGATATTCTGTCTGTGACAACAAATCAAAAGTAAATCCGAAAAGCAGCTTAATATTCACACCTAAAAAGCGCATTATGAGCGCTAAGCCACAAAGTAGGCAATAGAATTTACTTCTGTCAGACTGTCACACAATCAGACAATCAAACAATATAATGCCAAGGTCAATCAATGGCTTATTGAAAGGTGCTCAGGTAACCACTTTAAAGCACTTGGAATCACTTTGGCTTTTATTGGCTTTTCATGTGCATTTGATGAACCCTTTGCAAGAAGAGAAATTACTTTGTTTTTTTACTGCACTGCAGTTAAACTTAAAACAAAATAAATTGCCAGCGGACGGCAGCAGCCACATGAGAAAAATATGCAACGGGGCAGAAACTTTATAGGCTCATCAGCCACAAAATAAAAGAACGAAAAAAAAAGTAGAGATAAAATAACAAAAACACTCGGATAAAGAAAAAAAATGTGAAGAGCGAAAGAGGCAACCATCAACCGCAGGAAACGGGCAGCTAACCAACCAACAACCCAACCAACCAATCAGCTAACCAAGCCAACCAGTCATTAAGCTCTGCCCTTCAATCCTATAACCTCCGACCTCCACTTTGCCACGTTATCAAGAGCGAAAAAAGTCGATCGTTAAATCAAAAAGGCGCATTCGAGTGCCTGCAACATCATTAGTTGCAGTTCATACACACTCAAGCGCAAGTTATGGTGTAGATATATCCCTTCCTCCTTCCCTCTCTCTCTCTCACCGCATCACAGGGAAACCCCTCTCTTCTGTTCCCTTTCCTTGTCTCTCTCTCTTGGATGCTCTCACGCGCACTTTTTTGTGTGAGGTGTCCAAATTAAATTTGCATCAGTTGCTCGACGAGCATCTAAATGATGCCAAAAATATGAGTGTACGCGAGTGTGTCTTTGTGTGTGTGTGTAAGTGTGTGTGTCTGTTACATAAAGCCAAACAACAACAAGGAGTAACAACAACAACAACAACAAGTGCACTACTCGCTTTGGCGCGTTTGCATTTTGTATTTTTTTTGTTCGTGTGCAGTTCACTTTTAATACCCTGTGCTTAAATAATTTTTTAGTTGGGTATGTTCCACTCAAAGCTTAAAGGGACTGAGCTGAGCCCCATATTTAAAAATATAATAAAATAATTTATTTAATTGGGTTATTATTTGAGACTTTCTAAAATATTCATAAGTTGGTTAATCATAAATAAACCATTACATAAATAAATTGTTTTTTTTTAAGTGATTTCATCGGTTTAAAAAATAAAGAAAATATAAATACCTTTGTAATTTTTTTAATATTTATTTGTTCAACATCCTAATGCTAGAAATTGTAAAAAACTTTTGATTTTGGCACTTTTTACATGAGAATACATTTTACTTAATCCTAGGATTGGCATTATAATTTGTTTAAAATTATTAATAATTAATTTTACAATATTATATTAAAGATTTTTTTTTTGTTAGCAATTTTTAATTTCTTACTTTTTGTATTTAATTGATCTATAGTTGTGGTTATAGTTATATACGATCTGAATCTTCTCAAACCAGAAGAAGAATAAGTCAAGTCAATTTTAAAGGGTATGCATCGCGTCGAGCAGTTGCATTCGTGCAGTTACATTTTAAGCGCGTCGCACTTTTTTAGCAGCGCATGTGAATGTCTACTTCAGTCTCCTCCCCGCTTCCTGCATGTGTGGGCACTTAAATAATTTAGATTTTTGTGTCTAACATGCACAAGTGCCACAACGGCCTAAAAGATTCAAGTGCAACAGCAGCAGCAGCAGAAACAGCAGCTGCCAAAGTGAGTGACCCAGTTAGATAGCTGAGGTGAGAGGGAAGAGTGTGATAGAGAAAAAATAAGAGAAAGAGAGAGAGAAGAGCAACAGTGGCAACGAGCTAAATTGAGAAGCAGCCACGTGCTCAGAGTTATAAGTGTCGTCAACCTGTGACTCTGTCTAACCTGCCACAGTGACTGCCACAGTCACAGTAACGGCTGACATTATGCGCTCATTAAAATGTCAAATAAATGCAAATGCAAAAAAAATATGCATTTTACTTTAGAATGCAAAAGCGAAAAAAAAGAATAGCGAAAGAACCTGACAAGTGTTGCACTTAAAAATGGTTAATGCATGACGATATTTAAGTAAACCAGAGAGAATTTCGTGGCTTGCATGACAAGTTTGTGAGTAAGTAATGTATTCATATGTATGCAGCATGTGTGAACTTTGAACTTTGCTAAACGGTCAATGAGTGTCTAAGGTTGTGGGCACAAAAATCTTTAAAAATCAATACATGTTCTCTTATTTTTTTGTCAAATTTAAGTTACTATTTAATATAATCCCAATAAATGTGAACTTTAAGGCATGTAAATAATGTGAAAAAATAAAATTAAATTGAGTGCTGATTAAATTTTTAATTAATTGATGAATCAAAATTAGCCACTTTTTTTTTTATTTAACATCATATTAATATCATGTTTAATTTTTGTATGAGTATGTTGGCCTTAATTTTAATTGTTGAATGGTATAAATGATGCAATCGTTGAAAATTGCGCTATTACTTTTAATTCTTTTCTCGCCCATTTCTAGTACAAAACTCTCATTAACTGTAATTTCTGTGCTGGGTTGTCAAAAAATTTTACAACTTTGGTCAAAAGGCGTGGCCGTTACGCCAACAATAACAACACAGAGCGCACAGACCGGCTTGGTTTATGTGCACTTCCGGCCACAGTGGCCATTAAAGTGCTCATTTATTTTAATTAAAAACAATTTCCGTTGTTTAGCTGAATGAAGTGAATGGGGAGGGAAGGCAGAGGAAATCATTCAATTGCTGGGCCATATGCTTTTATAATTATTATAACGAGCATTTTCCGCACGTCGTTTTATTGGATGTTCCGTTGCATTATATTATATGGTATGTTGGTCCTTTTGTGCCAAGTGCTCCCTCATTCTCACTGTGGCATATTTGAGATAAGTGATAGCTTGTGAAATTCTCATACTCAGACAGCTATTTGACTTATCTCTCATATGTGTGTTTGTATGGTGAGATGCTCTATTACTCCTATTTCTACGGCATTGAGTGGCATTTAATTAATTTCCAGTCAATGCTAAAAGCAAGAGGTGGTTCTCTTACCCTTTTTCCGTCGAGACCGAGCTTTTCTATTCAGTATTTTCTCGTTAGTTCTAACTGGTTTTTATGTCCTTCTCGTATTCTATGCCCTGGCTTAAGCTGTAAATGAAGTTGTGGCTGTTGCTATCGATAGTGGACAGAGGCGAAATGGTTTCAATTCAATCAACAATTGCCGCATTTGCTTAGTCAATTCGCAATTCTCAATATACAGCTCTCAATTTTCCATTTTCAATTTTCCATTCTCGTTTCTCAACTTTTCATCTTTTGCTTTGCAGCAGACAACGACTTGTTGCCCTCGATTGCGGCAGTGGATGATGTGTATATCGCCTCACTGGTTCATGACCACAACTATAATAGCAACAGCAACAACAACAACCACAATGAGAACAACCGCAACCACAACAACATGAACCACCATCTACACCACAACAATGTGGCACAGTTTGACAATGCCCTGGATGAGCTGGATGAGCCAGTGGATGAGACAACTTATCCGCCGCCGGTATTTGACTTCGGCATGCCCAGGAATATCACAGCCCGGACAGGACACACGGCAGCCATCAATTGTCGCGTCGAGAATTTGCGCGATAAATCGGTGAGTCAAGTGGACGCTTATCTCAAACTGCTTTTCCTTTTACATTTATTATTATTTTCATTTTCTTTTTTTTTTTCGCTCCTGCTTTTATGCATTTTTAACTATCGCCTAGGCAAATATTGACCCTGCTTCGGACTAGTCAAGCTGAAAATCAAGTTACCGCCAAAGTCGCCAAGTTTTTTTCTTGTATATTTTGTTTTCTCTCTGTTCTCTGTTCTTTTGTCAGTTTGTTCAGCTACTCGTATCGTTTTCCGGTTCCGCTTTCTTTGTCCCTGCCATCATCTCTCATCACATCTTTTGGTCATTTTCTTGGTTGACTGACAGAGTTTCAGCGCTGTTGTCCTTATCCTCCCCATCCTGTTTACTGCCCCTTTGTCAGTCCATTGGCATTGGCATTCGCCACCCAGCAAAGTTCAGTTTATGGCTTTGCATTGTGCTTCATCTTTTTTTTCCCCCTTAGTTCAGTTTTAATTTTGTAATTTTTTTCTGTTTGCTTTTTTTTCTTTACTTTCTTATTTTTTGTATCTATTGATTGCTCCGCTGCTTTATCAACTTTAAACTTTGTTTTTTTTTTGTTTGCCTTTTTTCGCACATTCTTTACTTTGGTTAGTCGTTTGTAACTCTACTTGGTTTTCAAATGCTGTAAATTGCGTGAACAATTTTAAGCCCTAGCTGTGAATAAAATGGAATGTCCTTAAATACATTCGTTAAGCATTTGCAGCTTATAATATGGAAGCCCTTGTTAAAGTTATTATATAACTGCCGGGTATCACAAAATCTGATGGACGCATTTCCGAAACCATAATTTATTCTTCTTTACGCTTAACCAAAGTTCTTTCTATTTATTAAATTACAATTATTTTTAGAACATGTTTGAGTATTCAATTTCAAATGTATTACAAATGAGCTTAAAATGGTGCAATGCTATTAAATTTAAATTATAATCAAATAATTGATTACATTTCTAGATATAAATGAAAAAGAAAATTAGAATTGTTTATGGTTTGACAAGCTTAAGTAAATCATATTTAAAGGCTTTATCTTCAAAGTTATCGTAACTCTTAATTTTAATAAATCATATAAAAAGTATAGTGCTACCATTAAAATATATCCTGCAAGACAAAGAATCTTTTATATACATATTTTCCAAGGTCAGTTAGTGATAAGTTTTCAGTTTAAACTCAATGAACTTCTAGCATCTGTTCAAGTTAAACGCAGTTGCTTAATCTAAGTATCATTCACATTTTAAGTAGTCCCTTGAAATATTTCCAACTCTGTTCGGTGCAACTTACTTGGCCTTGCTGGAAATCCACTTAGACGAAACTGTGTCGAAGAGCCATCAGAGTCCAGCAGCTCACCGTGTTCATCAGCCAGCTCGTCATCATCCATTCCCTCACTGAGTCAGATTTACTGGCACCTTTTTTTCGTCATCTCTTTATTTTTTTTTTTTTGAGGGGCAAGAAACTCTTCCTTTTGCCACTTTGACACTTTTAGTTTCGGCTTGAGTTTTTCTTGTTTTATATTTTTTGTATTTCGTTTATTTTTTTTGGCTGTTGGATCGTCGAAAAGTTTCGTTTGCCTGCGGCAGGCTCGCAGATTACTTTCTGGCTGAGGCCACCATTTTTTTGGAGGCTTTGGCAACTTTAAGCCGCTGACATTTTGGGCACGCACTTGGTCGTCGCTATTCGTCCTGGTTTCCCTGCCGATTTCCCAGTGTGTGTCTGTGTCTTGCAAATCGCTTTGTCTGTCGTCGCCGCTGTTGCTTTTACTGCTGCTATTGCTTGCACAGACGGCGAGAGTATTTGCAAAAGTTTTTTAGTTAGTTTTCCTTTTCTTTTTTGACGTGCTTTCGAACGCTTAGTTCATTTTACCGTTTGGTTTATTAAATTTTCTACCTTTATTTGGGCTTTGGTCCCTTTCGTTTTGGGCCAAAAGCAATTTTTAAAATTGACTTAAGCGCTCGTCCTTCTTTTGTTCTGCTCTCTCTCAAAATCTAAATGTATTTGTGTGTGTGTGTTTTTTGTCTATTTGCAGGTATCTTGGATAAGGAAACGCGATTTGCACATTTTGACTGCAGGCATTTTGACCTACACATCTGATGAGCGCTTCAAGGTGCGTATACGTAATCTACTTATACTCCTTCTCCATCTCTCTCTGTGTTTGTCTGTCTCTGCGTATTTATCGCCATCTACTTGTACCTCTGTTGTTTGTGTATATATATGTTGCCAGTTTTCGTCTAGCTTATTAAATGGCTAAGGGCCATGCTGGCCATTTGTAAGCCTAGGCGGCTTAATTGCGTATGCAATTCAACGCTTCTGTGCTGGCCAACTTGTATGCATTGATTAAATTTGCCCAAGGACACCTTTATGTGCCCAGCTGTCCCAGATAGCTGTCTTAGATAACTGAGTTGTCCTTAACGATTTATCTATGCAATTCCCTCCCCCCTCTTGCAGGTCGTACGCACCGCCGACTCCAAGGATTGGACATTGCATGTGAAATATGCGCAGCCACGTGACAGCGGCATCTACGAGTGCCAAGTGAATACGGAGCCAAAGATTTCGATGGCATTCCGTTTGAATGTCATAGGTGAGTAAGGCAGTCAACCAACGAACGAACCATCATCCCATTTCCATTTTCCACTTCCATTTTCTGTGAAACACGCGCTCAATTCTTACGCATTGTCAGCGAGTTGTCGCTTGCACGACTTGCATCTTGCGACTTGGCAACTTGCAACTTGTGACTAGCGACTTGTTATACTGGTCACACACATCCAAGGGGAGAGTCTTTTAAATTGGCCTCAAAGTTAAGGCGAATAGAAAGTTTTTCTTACCCACATGTCACATTTTATCGTTGCTATGTGTGAATACAATACAATGTTAAATATTTGCATATATATTTGCAGCTAGTGAAGTAATTGTTTTGACATATATAATTTTTTTTACATATTTGCTGCTGTACTGATCCCTTGACACTTTGTCAAAAACTTCAAATTGTCATAACTTTGTCAAAACTTAATCGAATTTCTTGCGGAATGTCAATATTATCATTGTTTGACCTCTAACTTGATTCTTTATTAGAATCTTATTCATTTGTAAATTTAATTTTTTTTCAGCACTGTAAATTTTTTCCATACATTTTTTAAAACGATTCAAATTGTCATAACTTTGTCAAATCTTAATCGAATTCTTTACTGGATGTTCCCTAACTCAAATCACCATTATCCAAAGAAAAGGTTCGAGTTATGGAGATATTCGACTTATAGAGTTCTTTGTTTAACCTCTAATTTGATTCTTTATCAGAATTTTTTCAATATTCAATTTTTCAATTTTTCCATACACCTTTTAAAAACTTTAAATTATCATAACTTTGTCAAAACTTAAGTGAATACCTTGCGAAATGTATATAATTTTATTGTTTAATCTCTTATTTGATTCTTTTTAAGCATTTTATTTATTTAAAAATTTTTATTATTTTTTTTTGTCAAATCTTAGACGATATGCTTCCTTGTAAATTCAATTAACGGGGTGCCACAGAAATGCTTGCTTGAATTTCACTCAAATTTGTATGAAATTTAAGTGAAATTCAAGCGAAAGCGATTTCTGTGGCACCCCAGTAAGTTTTCAAATTCATTTTTTTTTTTTTAGACTAGATGTGTAAATCGAATCTGTTTTTGTCGATCTATAAATTTTGAAATTGAACTATATTTACAGTTATGTAAATGTACATCACTAGTATCATATCAATTGAAAGGTTCTTAAATTAATTGAGCAACTGGCAATTTATGCAGCTACACATCAATTAAAGTACATCCTGTAGACGCTTGCGCTAGCAAAGTTAATGTAGGTCAAAACAATGGTCTGGGTATATCAATTGCTGGCACTTTTCTATATACTTATGCCCCGGATATTTACATATATATACATACGTATAAGGAAGGCATTAGCTTTTGTGGTACCGAAACTTTGCTGTCTATTTTTCTACACGTTTTGCATGCAAACGCAATTTGCATTTAAATTCAATACTAAATTCATATGCTGGCTGTAATACACACCATACCAGCCAAAGAGGGCGTGGCCCCGAGGGCGTTACGCTGTCTGCGTGTGGATGACTATTAGAATATGTGTATGTGTGTGTGTGTGGGTATGTGTAGAATATATGTATGTACGTGTGGAATCCTTTGAGGTGTTTTTTGCACGTTTACGCCACGATCTCATTTCATTGTTTTGGCATTTTACAAGTTTTCTACAATGGATTTCCGTTGCAGGCAATATTTTGCGTCTCAGCTTCAAGTTCTTTTGGTCTCCTGTGTATTCTGTCTTTTTGGCTGTATGTCTAAGTGAGCAAGTGTGTGGGAGTGTGTGTCTGTATGTTTGTTATAAATTGTTACAGAGAAGCATGCACGTTCATGTTTCATTCATGTACGTAAAATTGATTTGAAACTTTTTTTGGCCCAGTCCGTAAGCAATGTTTGTCATCATGTGCTATAGCCAAAGTTTTACTTGGTTATTTATTTATTTATTTTATTTATTTTTTGCTCTTGCTGGTGAGAAAGTTAATTGAAATTATTGAATAGTTTACCATCAAATTGCTGAGCTTGAATTCTTGAATCTCTGTTGCACGTTTCAAGTTGTTTGTTTGTTTGTTTGCTTGGCTTTGATTGGTTTAGTTTGCTTTTGATTCACTCCGATTCGATTCAATTCGATCCGATCCGTTTTGAGGCTGTTATGTATTCCCTAATGTGCATTCAATCGTTTACTTGACCACTTTTGGCCCACTTGAGGGCCATTCATGTGATTCAATAATGTACGGAAAAATGTTCAGATCTTGAGTTGTGTTGTTTGAAAATTGTGAAATTTGGTGCACATGTCTCGTCAAGCTACATTTAACATGCGAGGCAGGTGGAGGAGGAGAAGATGAAGGTGTGTTGTAGTACCTGGGGAATTTGCTAGAACAAATTGGCTGCCAAATGCAACCTGGGCTTATTTATAACAAACTCAAGCAAATCTCATCAACATCTATAAAGTCAAATCAACGCTGCAACATCCTGTTGCCCCATTGCTTCTGCTGTTTCCGTTGCTGGGAATTTGCAGCCTGCACCAAACGCACCATGAAACTACATGAAATAATCTATCCGTGTTTGCACTTCCACCCTCGTCCCCTTTCGCCCCTCATCCCCCGCATTCCATCTTGAATTGGGCCTTGCCCCGGCGACGGGAAGTCGCGGCAGTGCCAAGGAAAAATTTATGCTAATGATTTGAAAAAATTGTTGGCTTCTGAAGTTGGCAGCGTGATAAAATATTCTGTCACCGGTTTTACGCGTCCAAATACGAAGTGGAAGGATTTCCTGTAGAACCAACAGCATTCCTCAACACTGAATGCAAATAGTAAGATTTATTTTTTCTTTCTTTTCGATTTTATCTGAGTATGCAAAACATTGCCTTTGTTTGTACAAAAAATAATGGAATGAATTGCGTTATGAATCATGCAACAAACTAACCTGATTTTTTAAATTTAAAAGATTAGCTCGAGTTCAAAAAGATATGCTCTTGATATTGAAAAGTGTTGAGTTGAGTTGTTACTTAAAATTAATAACATTCTTCTTCTGACCTGGCAAAGAGCAACTGCAACAAATTAAATTCTTCATTTCATTTACTTGTAAGTATGCACCTTTGCAGTCCTTTATCATAATGTCACCGAATTGTGTAACTGGGGCAAACACACTTTTATTCTTCCTTTTTCCCTTTATTTGTCTCTGTAAATGTAAATTCTTCTCTCTGCGATTTCTTTCCTTGATTACAATTCGCTTTTAAACAAAAACTTTGCTCTGATTTACAGAGTTTTTATCCCGTTAATTTAGATGGGGAGATAGCTTTCCGCTGTACTACATAAATAAGTGGGAACATGTAGTTTACTAGCTAATTTGTCTTTGTGTTGACAATTCGGCTAAAATTTAATTATAGCAGCTGAAATAAAAGTGCTTTGGATTTTTATAAGGAAATCCTGACAAGTGTAAATTCTTCGGTATAATAATTATTTACAATCTTACCATTTTTTTCAATTTTAAAAATATCTTTAAAATTCTAGTATCTGGTAAAGTAAAATTTGATTTCCACTCATAATAAACTGAACAATTTTAAATTTAATTTGCACTAGTTTTTTTTACACAATTTGGATTATAAATAGATTTTCTTTTCAAATAAGTATCTATAGTGGGAATCTGGCTCATAAACAGAAACCATCGAGGTAGCCAACATTCAGGTGGCCATTACGTGAAGAGTCAATTTCAGAAAATTGTCGTTGTCTGGTCTGTGGTCCTTGTGTTATCAAATGCCGACCATAACAGGCACATAATAATAATAAAAAAACAAGAACAGACAGTCTAAATAGTCGGGAGTGCACGACTATCAGTTATTTGTGTTTAGTAATAAATGCGGAATGGACTAAAATACATTTTTAAAATAGTCACTTTTATAAAAATAATTTTTTAAATTTTTTTTTTAAAAAAAGGTAGTATTTTTAATATACCTGCTGTAATTTAATTCGAATATTTTAAAGTAAAACGATCCATTTTATAAAAATACAGGGTATACATATAAAATCAAAAAAAAGTAACACAAAATGTGTGAGAAAACTAAATGAAATTGCTTAACTAACACATAAAAATTTGTAACCGCAATGCCTAACATTTTTGTTTTGGGGTTTGTTTTGGATTAGATGGGTTGTATTGTGTATTGGCCATTTTACTGTTGTTGGCGTATCATTGACCCATTGTTTGTTGGGCGTGGCATGTGGCCAATGAAGCCGTTGCCTGGCACAATTCTTGTTGCTCGCGCGCATTTTACACACATTTTAAGTGTTGTTAGCCCGTTGTTATTGCGACTGGCACATATACAGAGTGAAAAAGAGGGAGAGAGGGGGGCTAGAGGGTGGACAAGGGGCAGCACATGTGTGAGTGTGAGTGGAGAACATGAACGGAACCATTATGTCCATAGAGTTGCGTTGATGGCTCTTGCCAGTATATGTGGCTTTCTAATATTGCCCATGATTTTTGGGGCGAGATAAGTTAATGTTGTTGTTGGTTGCCAGTTGCCAGTTGCCAGTGGCCGGCTGCCGCAGACAGAGACAAATGCGTGGCTTAGTCGTATAACCATAGCCCGACATAGGTCGACTCACTTATAGGCACTGAAAATTGGTTTAATGTTTTTTCGTGCGTCCACCAACAGTTTGGCCAGCAGCAGCCAGTCAACAAAGTCAAATGTTGACGTTGTTAATGATGTGCCCAGGGGTTGAGGGGCTGTGGGGTTCAGGGGGAACAGGGGGACAGCAGCTTGACTGTTTGGCAGACAGTAAAGCCGATTTCACTGCACTGTAAACACAAACAACGTGCCAACCGATGACGCTGAGCTAGTCGACCTTATATCGCTTCAGTTAGTAAATTTGGCTTAGTCAGCGTCCGGGACGCCAGCTCATTTACACCTCAACAGAAATATATTTATTCTATATGAGAACTTCATTTAATTATCATAATAATTTTAGTTAAATAATTGTACAAACCTAAAGTAAATAAACAAATTAATACGTATAAAACAAGGAACTTTAACTGTCTAAATTCTCACTTATTTAATTATAAAAGCTAAATTGCTTTATGAATGGCTCATCTAGATTCTAGAAATACTCAAGTCCTTTAAGTTTTAATCTTAGGACATTTGCGCCTGAAAGTGTGCAGTGCTTAAAATTAAAATTTAAATGAAATAATTAAAAAAAAGGCCCAATAATTGTCACAATATTTTTATTTTTATTCTGATTCTTTTTTTTTTTTTTTTTTTCCATAAAAATATGTATATTTCATTTAAACTGGTTTTCTGCTACCATTAGTGGCAACTTAATCTAGTTTTACATATTCTGATTCTTACTTATTTATTTCTTAAAATACTAGAAACTTTAATGCATTCATCTCAGAACTTTGGCGCATGAAAGTATGCAATGCAAATGTGCAATGCTCAAGTTGAATCCGTGTTTAGTGCCTTGTCTGTCAGCTACTCAAAATCTGCTTCGTTTAAGAGCCATTCGGCCAGTTGGCATTGTGTCACGTAGCAGGCAGTCGTTAGATCTGTGAAACCTGCACATTATCAGGTGAAAAGCGATGCTGGCTGGGTGACTCTATTGACAGATGTTGATGGTTAGTGGCATCTTTGATTCATTGGATGTAATTGCGAGTCTTCTCTTAAATTGAGGCTCAACCACATGCTTAACAACCGTAAAGTGCTAGGGTTTGGTTTAGATTTTAGAGACCGTACATATGTAGACCGTATATATGTATGTTGCATTACTCGATTAGCGTGTGAAGCACCTAGAAATGCCATTAATCAATTTTTCGCACGTTCCATTGGCCATTGCAGTGACGCCGCCAGATGCCAAAGCGATTATAGCCGGTCCAACGGACTTGTACGTCAAACAGGGCAGCGTCATAACGCTCACATGCCATGTGAAACAGCCAGCGAGTGCTGTGCAGGATATTGGACCAATTTACTGGTATCGCGGCCCCTACATCCTAACGCCCTTTGTGGCGCATCCGAACGATGCAGCCATCGATTTGCAGCGCATCTCCATGGAATCAACGCTGGCCGAGAAGCTGCAAAGCAGGTAAGCAGGCAAGCAAGAGTCGTCGTATTGATTTATTCGTCGTTGGAATGTGAGTTTTCAACATAATCATGAAGAATCCAATGCGAATAGAAGCAAAGGCATTTACACGCTGGATACCACCTGTCACATATATGTGTGTGTGTGTGTAAGCATGTAACGAAGGTGTCTGCATTCTGAAGTGCTTGTTGGTTTCCAGCTCAATAGTCAATACGTTCGGTATTTTGAACTTTGATCATTGAAGCTGAATTCATGTGGCAACTGATTGGCCCATTGGATGTTGCAGCTGTAACTCCATGTCCCATCGCATCCTTACATTCTTACAATTGCTTTAAGCTTTTTGCTTTTGCTTTAATGTTGCAGATTACGGATTGCTAATGCACAGCTCTTGGACACGGGCAACTATACGTGCATGCCAACAACTGCGGAGGCGGCCAGCGTTGTGGTCAATGTCATTAATGGTAAGTGGATTGGCCGTCAGCAACAGCTTCATCTTTTTCAACATTTATCTCCTTCTTTACTGTGTTGCACTGTACTCTGCTGACTCGCCATATCATCGGTATTATCTATAGACGAGAGTCCGGCAGCAATGCAGAAGAGCGGCGGGAATGGCAGCTGCCTGAGGAGCAGTCTCAACTTTGGTCTTGTCCTGGCTTTGGCTGCCAGCGCTGTGGTGCGATGGATGCGTTGGCTTCTTGGCCCTGGCAACTTATCCTTAGTGCATATCAATTGTGATGTCAGGCAATCAATAAGCAGCTCAGCTGGACAACAACA
The DNA here is from genome assembly GCA_037043495.1 of Drosophila recens. Taxonomy (NCBI): domain Eukaryota; kingdom Metazoa; phylum Arthropoda; class Insecta; order Diptera; family Drosophilidae; genus Drosophila; species Drosophila recens. The sequence goes on from JBAMBJ010004011.1 coordinate 178,138, forward strand.
ACAGCAACAACATCCACAACAACGACAACGACGCCCAATGACGTCATGATAATTAAGTGAAACACACATCTCTTGTACATAATTATATTGATAGATAACGATAAGTTTATCGGTAAAATGCCGTTGCAAAAAGGTGTCACAACTTATGGGATACAATAAACAATGACATTTAGTGTTAATTTATGCATAGCGTAAAATATATGAAATTATGTAACAATAACTATGGAAAATAATAAATTAAACAAACATTACGATAGGCTGAATGGATAAAAAAAACCGACTACATTATAAATTGCTGCTACTAAAAAATAATTATAAATAATAATAAATAATGTAATTGCAATGTGTAAAATTACTGTTTCACATTAATCGATGTACTAATTTCATTTAACACTTTCCCTTTGCACCACGCTTCAAAAAAATGAAACAAATCACAAACCGAAAACTCAAATGCAAATTCAAACAATATTAAATAAGAAAAATATATTCGGTTCGTCGAGCATTAAATACCCTTGTAGAGATGTATCAATGATCTGATTTTGATAAATGTTAACTAAATGTAATTACTCCTAAACCAGAATACGTTTTACAAAAACTGAAATACCTTTCTGCATGGGTATTGTGCACAGACAAAATGAAAATAAATAAACAAATTAGTTTGATAAATTTAGCTGCAATTTGTGGCTCACAAATGCAAATGCAAATGTAAATATATATAATTTTATTTTAAATATTTTTGTTTCCCTCAATTAACTAATTGCATTTTTATTTTGCAACGGATAACATAAAAAAACATATACATAAAGAGTTAAACAAATGCAAATAAGCTCTCGTTAATGTCAGCAAAACTATCAATAAAAGCAAACTATATAATTGTAAAATAAACTTTAGTAAATATTTAAAAACCAATGAAAACTGCACACATAAATAAAACTCTCATAGATTGTCTAATTTCGGTTTATAAACTCTAGGGTTAAATGAAAATTTATCTCATGTAATTTACACATACAATTTAGAAAATTTCTCAATGGAAACGTGAGAATCAATAAAAACACATTTGATTAAAGAAAGTTTTAAATAAATAGTTTTTTTTTTAATTTTAACTTTTCAGATACTTTTATAGATACGAGTGTGTAAATTGCCTTTGACGTTAAACAAACATACTTCAACATTGTTTACGCGTTGTTTTAATTAATTTTTACTGCTCGTGTCCATTTATTAATGAACGTGCTGTAATTTGTAATTATTGCAGCTTTACGCAATGACATAACAGGGCAAGGATTAACGTTTATCGTGCTCGCTTTTGTTTGTGCATTAAATCAATAAATGGTTAATGTAGTCCCTGCCTAATTTCATTTAATTTCACTTGCCGGCAAAACATGGAAATTAAAGCTGCCTACTCAAAGTAAACGAAATCGTTTCAAATTAAGCGCTTCAGATAAGTCCAGCGACTGGTCATTAATTCGCACTTGCAGGGCATACAGGGCGTATAAGCAATATGTCTGTGTGTGTGTGTGTAAGTGTGTGTGCTTGGTGGTGTTTGGCCCTTAGGGCCAAGGCGCAAAGTTCTCGCTCGGACGAGCCCTGGACTCGCCACTATGGTCAACTAATACGGACTGTTGATGGCCAACTTCCTCCCGTTCCTCGCTTGTTCCTCCTCCCAGCCCCATGACAGTCGACACATCGAGTCTGAGGGCAGCAAAGCGCGACGCTTTCTAATTTTGGGCTTGCGGCGCGTATGAGTGATGTGTGTATTTGCTGAGTGCGTATAGATGTGAGTCTCCCTCTGTGCTTGTGTGTGTGTGCAATGGTGTGTATACTGGTGTATGTGTGTGCGGTGGCATAATTACTCGCAGTTGAGTTGTTTAAATGAAATCATAAATTATATGCACACGCGTCAGTGTTTCACTTAATTGTGGGCAAATACTTTACACGCAAGCAATTTAACAGACTGATAAATGATTCCATTTATACTAAGTTGCATTTTTCACATGCACATTTGTAGATTAATTTTGTCACCAAATGCACCTATCTAGGCCATCAAATTTTGGAATTTAATTATACATACTATGCCATTATCTGTGTGCGCTAAACTGATTAGTTATTAATGAGCCATCATTTTAGAGAATTAAAAATTAATTAAATTGGTTGGTCGGAAATAATTGAAGATACAGGCACTAAACTTGAGTTGCAAAATGTGTAATTAAATTGGTTTGTACAGTCATTAATATAATTCTAGGTTTATTAATAAACGTTAATGTACTTTTAGTTAATACTCTGTTGGAGTATAAGTTCGAGTGTATTAAAAGAGCAAAGAGTATGCAAAAACGAGACAACAGAAGCTCGTCTTTAATTAAGTAAAAATTGTATCTATCTCTTTCTAGCTGTGTTTAGTGATTGCAGTCTGGCTGTATAAATAGAGCGTGTAAGTTTTGGATAATGTCAGTTTTGTTTCAGGAGGTAGTGCAGTAAGTTTTTATAAAACGATTGGCTATTTACTTATATTAAATATTTTTCTAAACATATAAATAGAAGCAGCTGAATAACGTTAAATATGTTTTTATTTATTTTTTACAAATGTTGCTAGAAGAATTATAATTAATTTTAAGTAAATAATCGCTAACACCATATTGGAGGCATATTAAAATTGTCTAAACTTCTTTATCTCAGAACTAAATTACATGTAAAAAATTTTCAAGAAGGATTTTGATTTTTGTTGTTTTTTGTTGCTGCTTTTTAAAAGTTGGCACTTTTGTTGCAGCAGACAATGCTAAAAGGCATGCAAAGCTACTCAACTTGGAAACTCGTAATTATGTTCGTTGTGTAATCGAAATTGCAAGTAAACTATTTAAAATATTCCAAAATGACAACCAAATAAAGTTGACAGTTAATTAGACCATCGTCGTTGTCGTTGCTGTTGTCGTTGTTGTTGCCGATGTTGTTGCTGTTGCCAGTGTGACCAATATTGCATGTCGTGAGGGTCTGCAATTAAAATTGGAAAATAGTTTCGTGAGGGAAGTTTTCAAATTTTTGGAGCGCATGCAAAACGCTTCAATTTTTACTTAATTTTGTGTGCACCTGTCAGCTGGTTGTTGACTGTCATTGTTGTTACTGTTGCTTCTGCCGTTGCAGTTGTTGTCACATTTTGTAAACTGTCGAGCCAGCTCGCCAGATAAATTGACCCATTAGCAGAGCGTGGTAAAAGTTGTCCGTTGTGCGGTTTATTTCCATTTGCCAACGCAAAATGGCTGCCGTTCTTGTCATCGTTGTCTGCCGTCATTGCTGTTGTTATTATTCTTATTGTTGTCGTTTGTTTATGCCGCCAACTTGACGCAACCATTGAAAAATCTTCGCGGGCCAGCAACAGAACAGAACAGAACAGCACAGAGAGTGAAAAATGCAACTGGAGTCGTGGCCCAGTCACCTGGCTGAAACTTTGAGATGCCAACGTTGTCAACGTTCAACGTTGACCCGGCGCAAGTCAAACAGTTATGCAATTTAAAAGCCAACCACGGGACGATCGTGGGCGTGATGGCGTTCTTTTATATGCGGGCATAAGTACCAGAAGTTTAATTGTTATACCCTGCAACAAAGTACCTCAAATTAGGTATATTTTACAGAGTAAAATATTAGATTAATTTGGTAAAAAATTCGTCAAATTCAAAGGTTTTCTAATTATTATTTTAATTAAATTCTTTTCAAGTACACTTTAAGCAATTAAAAATTAGTATGTAATAAAATTACAATACTTTATATTGACAATTTTAATATCTTTAAAGAAAATATTTTTACAGGGCTAAAAGGTCGAAAGCAATAGTAAACCATTAAGAAAATACAATAATTTGTTGTGCTTATAATTAAACTAAGGCTTACAGTCTTCATAAGCAGTCCTATATCACATTTACTTCAGTTTCTCATAAAAAACGGACAAAATTTTAATGATTTTTTAATAAATAATAAGTCTTTTAGCTTTTTACAGGATATTTAATAGTTAAGCAGCTCTTTAATGTCTTTTGTTGCTCATTTCATTGGGAAAACTAAAACTCGTATTGTAATTTGGCCACACAAAACAAAATGCAATGCAAAAGAGCAGCTCATAAAAAAGTTTTATCGTTTTAAAGTTGTGCGCAATTTTGTGCAAAAGTTAATTAAATGCCGCAAGCGGGCTGCAAGTGGGCGTGGCAAGTTGTGGTTTGAGTCACTTTTATAAATAAATCTTTAAATAATCGCTGCTGTTTTTACGTACACTTGTTGTCGTTGTTGTTGTTAATGTTGTCGTTGTCGTTGTTGTTGTTAATGTTGTTCATCTTTTACTTTGGCACTCAACGAAGCGTGTTCTTAATCAGAGAGTCCATTGTTGTAATTGTTGTTGTTGTTGCTGTTGCATGCGTGCAAATTGCCTCAGATACAAATCACGTATTGTTAAGCTTTTCGGATTAAGTAAACAAACTGTGTGCGTGTTTCTGTGTGTTTGTGTATGTGTGTGAGAGAGCATGCGAAAATGCCATAACGAGGCATTTAGCCAAAAAGTATGCTATGAAAATTTGCATATCATGCGGCATTTATATTTAAACTTATTAATATGATAGTCCACTTATTACCGTTGCAAATTTGTTGGACCTATATACAAGCCATATGTGAAGTTGACCTCATCAAGCACCAAGCACTTGACACTCTAATATCCTAATATATACACATACACACACGCATTTGGCTAACTGTGAGTGAAGAGTCGTAATTTAGTAAAACCACAAAATGGCTAAAAGAGAGAAATGAAAATGTTGCTAGCCCCAAAAAGTTTTTAGACGCTGTGCAACGAGCCGGGAAATGCAGAACCTTTGTGCCATTTAATCTAATCTGCGTCAAATGAAATAAATTAATCCCCGACCCGGTGTCAGTCAGGATACATACAATGAACAGTTGTTATTGTTGTTCTTTGTTGGGCCTCTTTTAGCTGCTTGTGTTGTTTGGGGCTGTTTAACTTTTACCACTAATTAAGTGCTTACACGAAGATTTCCGCATAAATGGCCAAAACGAAACCGAACCGAACGTTGAACAAATGCTCAGCAACAACAACGTTCACTTGTATTGAAAGAGCAAGAAAAAGTCGAGAATGAGAGAGATAGAAAAAGTGAGGGAAGTTGTATATCCGGTCGGAGCGATGGAAAAAAGTGTTGGCGCTTAATTATAAATTTACACGTTTCAACAGAAAAGAGCAAGTTAGCTAAAAAGGATGGACACGTCAGCAACATACACACACACACACACACACCCTAAAACACACAACCACACAGCAGACACACTTTAGCCTACACATGTCCTTAAGCTTTTATACTCCGTAATTAGGAAAGTGAATTGGGTAACATAATGTAAGTAAGCATTTTAATTTTTAAATGCTATTAAAAAGGTCTGTAACTTAAAAACTATTGATTTTCATATACATTTGTGTTTTTAAATGGCATTTCTTTTTATATTAGCTAAAATTATAATTGAAAAGAAATTAATAAGTATGAATTTGCGAATCTAGCGGAAAGCAAAGAAACATATTAAATGCAGTACATTAATTTAAATTAAAATGAAACCGACTTTTGACCGACTGCTGGGTATTTATCAGTCCAGCATTGATTGTACTTGGCCTTACTTACACATTTTTTGCTCATTTTTGGGACTATTCTCGCAGTATCCGTGCCCAGAACGTTTGAGGTGCCTTTGCCATTACCGGACCCGGGCACGTTTGATGTATCTTGTTTGTTTGCCAGCTTGGCTAGCATGCATAAATAAAGCTATGGGTCTATTTGCATGCCGGCATGCTGGTGGAGGGCTGAACTATTCCTCTTACTATTCCTGTTCGACTGCCCCTTTTACTCACGTGGGCAAATAAATTTGTTAAAGCCCAAATGAAATATGTTTATGCAAAGCACAAAACCGAACAACGAGGCGGGGCAATTTGTAGGCATTTAAAATTCACTTAAATAAAACATTTGACATGTGTGCGCCATAATCATTTACTATAAATAAGTTTTCGCCCTGGTCAGCAACAATTGAGTGGGGATGCAAGTGGGCATAAAGGGGAATATTGCAAAAACTGCTGGAACAGCTCATTAAATGTGTGTTGGCATTTAAATTAAAGCTTAAACAAGCAAACGCGATGTGCACTCTTTGATTTATTTGCATTAATCAAATGATGTCCCACAATTCAAAATAAATACCAAGCACTATAAAAATGTACACAATGCGCGTGAGAATTGAAATATTTGCCAGAAACAGGTCAATGGAAATAAATGCCATTCTGCAAAATATTTACACACAATTAAGCTTTGAAGAGAGAGCCCGCTGCGCTCAAACACATTTAATTAATAAACAAAAATTAATTTCGAGATGTAGAGAATAATTTATTGAGAGTCAGGCTTAATTTAAAAATATCTCATAAATAAAATTTAAAAATAAAATATACAATACTTTTCATAAAAAACAATATCAATAGGTACATTTTAAAGTTTCGTCTAACACTTTTCCAACTAGCTTCAATGCAGCTAATTACACTCGCAGTTGGATAAGTTAAAGTTTTGCATAATGCGCACAGACGCCGCTAGAGGGCGACAGCTGAAATGGTAAAGCCACCATCATTACAAAAGTCATTAAATTTGCATTGCAGAAGTTTTACGCGTAATTATTTTCAATCATAACGCTGCTGGGCAAATAATCTCACCCCCCCAAAAACGCATTTGAAATAAAACAATGCCCTCAATTTGACATGCAACTTCCGTGTCATTGACGGAGCTTGAGCCAATTATCCTTATAAAATATGCACGCGACTGAGGCTCATTATGAAATCAGCGAGTAATGCGAAAATTTGTGAAAATTCAATTACATGTCCAACGTTTTGTGTTTGTCAATTGGATTTTCTGCTTTTGTTTTTTATTTCTTTTTTTTTTGTTTGGCAACAATTACATTTATTTGGTTTACCAATTGTTTTGTTTGTTAACCGCTTATTGCATTACATTTTTAAAATGAATGAATGATTGACAACATGCTCAAAGGAATTCTAAAGACGCATGCAATTTATCGTGCGTATTTATAAAAGGGTGATAAAGAGAGAAAGAAAGTGAGAGTGGAGTGGAAGTGGGAGAGAGATAAACCAAAGTCGGGCGTTAATGTGACTGATGCGGTCGCTGGGATCGCTTTGTCAGCTCGTCAGTCATTGTTGCATTCGCTGCCAGTCAGTTTGTCACTCGAGCCGCGTCGAGTCGCATTGAAAAGTGAAAAATCATCGGTGCAGCATCAGTGGCACTAGCAAAATGTGACAAGTAAAGAGATTCGCATGATAAATGACGCATAAACCGACACAAAGCTGGCAACAAAGGCGACTCGAAGAAACAAATATACGGCAGCCAAAGATGAAAGATGAAATATCAAGAACAAGCATCATCATGATGATGACGACGACGATGATGAAGATGATGATGCACGTTGCCAAGAATGAAGATTTATGAGGAAGCAAAAGGCATTCGACAAGTATTATATACGTATGTACATATTTCTATGTGTATCTTTGTGCGTGCCTTTAGATAGTTTGCAACTCATTAGAAGTCACTTCATTTGGCTGCCAGGCAGGCAGCATGAGTTGCCAGCGTAATTGCTATAGTTAGTTGAATGCAACTCCTTAGTTTCAGCTTGCAAATGGCATTACTCATACGCAACGTTGCGCTAAAAACTTTGCCAGCAAATTGAAAGCAAGCAAAGAAAATAAATAAAACAAAACAGATACATAAGCATACAAATGCAAGCAAGAACAACTATAATACCTTTCTGCTGTGCTGTTTCTTTGTTTTAATTGTATAAATTACAAATGTATTTGCCTGAGCTTTAAAGTGCCCACACTTTTGTCTTTTGTTGTATTAAATAAAATGCAGAATCATTTAAATCACAAAATGTACAAAAGGCCATCATAACAAAATGATAAAAAAAAAGGTCAAAATTATATAATTGAATTTTTCTGTTGAGGCCTCTTTTAATTCCTGTGAAGAGAGCACAAACCGCACCAGCTGCTAGCCAGGTGACTGGTGACTGGTGACAGGTGGGAGGTGTATTAAGGTGAGGTTTTCCTTTGTCGTTGCTTTAATGGAGTTGTTGAAATGAAATGAGCGGCATTTAGCAGCCATAACGAGCTGAAACTGTAGCTGCACATGGCTGGGCTCATTATCATTCAGTCTGCCATTGTTGTAATGTCATTAGGACAGAACTTTGCACAGGTTACGAGGGCAACTGAACTCATTGAGGCCCACGTTTAATGGCCCGTCTATATGCCCGTCAGCAGCTAATTAATAAAAACGCTAAGAAAGTGCCGAAAATCAAATGAGTTGAGGCTAATGCTCAACATTATTAGCCAACGACGAAAGCCAATAAAAAGTGAAGCGTATTTGCCCAACTTGATACCGTACAATGCTCTAAATTGCTTCATTATAGAGCTTAACAAGTTTTTAAATTTGCTTAAATACTTAAGAGCGCTTTGCTAGCTTTCAAGGCTAAAGAATTATTCACCTTCCCTCCTCAGCCACAGCAGCTGAAATGGAATTAAAAAAAAAACAAAAAGCAGAAAAGAAAAAAAGAAAATGCCATAACATTTCTGGTGAGCCCGGATGAGGAGATGGTCGAGATGGAGCGCTGGCCTGTAATGTCCAGTGCAGAGCATGCCTTTGAAAAAGTTACCTTAATCCTTAATTTAATCCGAAATGAATTTCATGCTGAGATTTGACTGTGAACAGCAGCTGAGGACAACCAACTGACAGTTGGCCACGTTGATGGCCAACGGTGGCAATTTTTACTCGCAACTGAATTAACATTTGGGGATTTTGTATTTATGCGTCGAACACGAACAGAGCACATAATGGAATTGTGCTGTAAGTGGACATGCCAAAAAGGTGCGAGAAATGAGTGTATTAAGCAAAAATAATTGAGATAAATGTTTACCCAACGGTTTGTCATTTACTCATGTATAAGCATATATTTGTATATTCATTTGCAGTTTAATTAGCAACCTTTCAGTTGGTGTCTCAGTGTATTTTAATTGTAAAGAGATTTAAAACCACTTTAAATGCGAAAAAACGCGATGAGATTGTCAGTTGCATTTCATGCAAATTTCCTTCTTTTTAAAACGTCACATTTTCTGAAGCACACAAAAAAATCAACGTTTTCAGACTACATGGATAAGTCGAAAGGTTACGTTCACAACGTTATTAAATAATATAACGGTGCGATTCACGCTCGATTGGATGCATCAGAAACGCTCCCAGTTCCGATTCGAGGATGACCTGGGACCTTCATTTTGTGGACTTCGGGAGAGCAAATGCAATTTCAAGCCAACGGTCGATGATGTTAAAAAAATGCCGCAATAATGAAAATATCGCACAGCGAAAAAATGACTAACAAGTCATCTGATTGTGTGGGCATCAGGTAGAAAAACCCCAAAATCAATTTTGTTTAATATAAAAGTGGAATTCAAAATAAAATAGTCCAGCTCAACAATTTTTATAGATATTATTGGTTCTGTTCAATTGACTTTTGAATTACAGCAAGTTTTTTTTATAATGTTTGCAATTAATACTACAAGTCACAAAACAAAAATGATTAATGTGCTGTTATTGAATAATTTATAATCAAATAAATGCGCGAAGTAATAAAATATAAAATAATATTGAAGGAATTCCGCGAGCAATATTGTTGGATTTTTTATGTAACATACATCAAACAAAAATGGTCAAAACTGTTGCCTCAATTTTAAATATTGTGCTTAATAGATGGCTTATATGTATGTCTAAATAAGAAGAAATACAAAGAGATTGGAAGTTTTTGTTCAATTGCTTGTACTTTTATTATATTTGCTGATTTAGTTAAAAATAATTATTTTTCAGGCGTTGGAAGTTGGGGGATTCGATCCACCGGTGGGTGGATTTGATCCGCCGGTGGGTGGATTTGATCCACCGGTGGATGTGCCACCACTAGATGTGCCCGAATTGGGATCAGAGGGTGAAGGAGGACCGGATGGAGTTCCTGCATTATAGCACGCACCATTGTAGGGCATATAGTTGGACAGTCCGGAGTCCTGAGCACAAGCCTGATCAGCTTCGTTGAAGTATAAGCCATTTGGACAAGTGGTTGCAGTACCACGGTTGCCGTTTTGGCAATAATAGTATGTATCACAAGTCTTGTCTACAGCATTGACAAACGGAGTTGAGGCGTACTGACAACGATTGCATCCCGGAGTTGGAGCCGCGAGTTGGCGGACAACACAGGTTTGCGAGGGAAGATCCCAGTAGGTGCCATAGGGACACGAGTTTAGCACATAGTGCTCGCCATTGCACACATAATAGTTGCCGCAAGTTGTGGGATCGGGTGCAATTTGATTTAGGGTTGTGCAGGTGGTGGGAACAGGAGCGTTGACAACTCGGTCGCAGGCACCAGGAGCCGTATCGTAGCCACATTGAGCAGATGAAGCAATAAATGCCTAAGAAATAAAAACAATTATTATATTTAAAATGTTTGTTTTTTGTGACCTTTCTATATTGTAGAAGTAAGTTTTAGCTAACTTGAGGTCAAGTAATGTCAATGAGACACCAACAAACAACAACACACAAAAATCAGTTTCACAGCTATTTTTTTCACTTTTGAGATCTAAAATTCCCAACTGGTTTTGGCTTCTCAAAAGCTGGTCAAGTCAGCACAACGGTACTGATGATAGAGATTGGCATCTCTTGAAACAGCTGTATACCGAGCGATGCTCCTTGCGTTCTGCAAGTGTTTTGCGTGTTGTTGTTTGTTGGTGTCTTATAGACATTACTTGACCTCAAGTTAGCTGAAACTTACTTCAACAATTATTATATTTATCGAAAGGATATTGGGCAAGTACTTACACTGGATTGGCATTGGCCCGTTGTCTGCAATCCCTGTGCGTTACAGTAGTACCACGTTTGACAATCACTGGTGGATCCAAAGTATATATTGGGTGGCACCACGCTGCAATAGTTGACTAGACCGGGTTCCCCTGCGTTGGAGCCTGGTTCAGCGCAGTCACCGTAGATGCATCTCTGCGCTGCACTTTCGAACCTCTCGCCCTTGTCACAATTGCCATGTCCACCGATCTGACTGCCATTGCAATAGTACCATCCTGTGCAACTCTTTACATCTGGCACCCAAGCAGTGCCAACTACTCCCGCGCAGGGATTGGACATGCCATAGTAGCACGCAACCTGGTTTGAAGGAGCGCAGGTCTGAGCTCTGAAATTGTAGGAGAAACCGCTGGAGCAGGATTGCATCACTGGTCCCGAACTGGTGCAGACATAGTAATTGGAGCAGGATAGAATACTGCCTAGTTGGGTTCCAGTTTTCACCATGGTGCAGACTTGGGTGACATTGTAGGTTCCCTCCATCACCGACTGTTGCTGCTGGCCGAGGGCATTGCCCAGGACCAAGCACAAAATGCTTGCCAAAAGATATTTTCCTGATAATAACAAGTGTAGAGTTTAGTCTCACTTGATTCGCCGAAATCATCCTTTTCTGCACTTACCAGCCATTTGTGTTTATAGTACAATAAACACTGAATGACACTGTCTGCGTTGCGCTGTCTTTTATAGTTCAAACAATAAATATTCTAGCATTAAATTATCTAACTCAAATATTATGATACCATGGTTTCTATGGCGTCATGTGCGATTCTTGAGAAAGCAAGTTATTTGTAATTCGTTAATGTCCCAACTTCAGGTCGCTGATAATAAACCAATAATAATTTGTGTTATCTTTTATTTTTTGGCACTGTCGCTTTAATCAACACCCCCACAAACTTTGATAAAGGGATCAATTATAATATATTTTGCAAGTGTTTAAGTATTTGTTAAACTTTCTTTCTAACTAATTTCTTAATATTATAACTCCTTTGTCTGATATGCTAATTACTTAAATGACCTCGTATCTGGTTTCAATGTAATACTAAAATACCAATATAACAAAAGAAAATAGCACGTTTTTATTTTTATCTTCAAATTTATATGTATAACTCACTATTTGCTACGAGTAGTTCAAGCTCTAGGAAGATGATAAATGAGTTGATTAAAATTGATTAAAGTTATCTTTAATCAATGTCACACTCATATAGATAAGTGTAAAAAAATAGTTCTTGAACAAAATTAAAACTGTCATTTAAATATTTTCTGCTTCTCGAGGTGGAATTTTACTGTTGATAAAGTTTTATTTATTTACGTGCAACGCCAGTTTTCGTCTTCTAGCACTTGTACCTATACCTAAATAATTGGGTTTTTCTATATAAATCAAATATGTGTTGTTGAACAATAATTGCAAGGCAAGGGAAGAATAGTTCCATTAATAACAAAATTACCGGAGTCCGGTTTTTGTCTCTGGGAAAGCAAATGCGATTTCAAGACGAAGGGTAAAGACGTTAAACAAATACGTAGCAAACTTATCGCAAAAAGATAAAACTGCTTAATAGCTAGAAATCTGATGTGTAAGCAGTAGGTATATAAATCCAAAAATTGCTTCTAGATAAAAAAAAGTGGTATTTAATTTTTGTATTGTAATTGAAATGTTATTTATAAACATCATCATAGTCATCATAATCTATCGTTAAATTCCTATACCCTATTTAACCCATAATATCAAAATTGTATTTTTATGGAATTATTACAACATTTAAACGAAGCTTCATCTGTTTTCGAATAAACCAACCAGTAAAAGTCATTATTATTATTGCTTGCGAGGTTTATTTAAAATACTTTCGTTATTATTAATTAAATATGGTATAGTATGTCAGTAATCATTGCACTTTGCATGTGAATATCGTTATGTGGAAAGCCGGATCTGTGACAGGTTTTATTCAAACTATTATTTACCAGTACCATCATCATTGTTACCAGTACCATCATCATTGTTACCAGTACCATCATCATTGTTACCAGTATCATCATCATCTTTTTTCGTGGTGTCCGTTGTTGTAATCTCCGTTGTGGTGCTACCATCCGATACCGTTGTCAATTCAGTTGTTGAGCTATCATTGGGAGTGACAGTAGTGCCCCCAGCAGTTGCTCCATTGCATGCACCATTCTTGGAAACATAACTGGTTAATCCAGAAACTGGAGCACAAGCCTGATCAGCTTCGTTGAAGAACGCATTTGGCAAACATGAGGATGTATCGCCATGGTTGCCATTTTTGCAGTAGTAATATGTTCTGCACTGATCACTATCAACAGCATTGACAAAGGATGATGTGGCGTATTGACAGCGATTGCAGCCTGGAGTTGGAATAGCGTTTTGACGGTTAACGCAGTTTTCGGTTGTGGTATCATAGTAATTTCCATATGAGCACTGCCTCAACTCAAAGGTCTGGCCGTTGCAATAATAGTAGTTGCCACATACTGAAGGATCGCCTTGAGTGGCAGCTAGTTTTGTGCAGGTGGTGGGAACAGGAGTAGTAACAACTCGGTCGCATGCACCAGGGGCCGTATCGTAGCCACATTGTCCAGATTGCACAATATATGCCTAAATAGTAATAATTATTTATATTTATCGAACGCATATTGTCAAAGTGACTTACGCTGGATTTGCAATAATCCGAGGCGAATCCGGTGCGAGGATCGCAGTAGTACCACTGCTTGCAATCACTAGGGGATCCAAAGTAAATACCAGGAGGCACCACGCTGCAATAATCAAATTGACTGGGACCCGATTGGGTGCTACCGCTAGTACAAGAACCGTAGACGCATCTCTGGTTGGCATTGTCGAACTTCTCTCCCTTGGCACAAGAGCCCTGGCCGGAGATCTTGTCGTTAGTGCAATAGATCCATCCTACACAGGGATTTTTCACATCGGGCACCCAAGCCACGCCAGATTTTCCCGCACAGGGATTGGACATGCCATAGTAGCATTCAACCTGGCTGGCAGGAGCGCAGTTTTGAGTTTTATAGTTGTAGGCATAGCCGCTTGAGCAGAATTGCTTCACAGGTCCTTGCTTGGTGCAGACATAGTAATAATCGCAGGATTGACTACTTCCTAGTTGGATTCCGGTTTTGACCATGGTGCACACTTGGGTGACATTGTAGCCTCCCTCCTCCAACACCGCTTGTTGCTGGCCGAGGGCACTGCCCAGAGCCAAGCACAGGATAGTTGCCAAGAGATATTTTCCTGATAATTACAAGATTCGACCTCAGTTTCACTTGATTCACCTATTGATCCTTTTCTTTACTCACCAGACATGGTAGTTTATTGTCCAAGAAACACTGAATGACTTACTTTTTCCAGCGCTGTCTTTTATAGCTCAATTCCTCCCACCAATTCGAGATAATATTGTTTTTACCATGTCATCATAAAACCGAAACATTTTTCAATTCTATTTAATTCGATTATGTTCCAACATGAGATCGGCGCTTGTAAACCAATTTTAATTAACGTTATCTTGTATTTATCAGTCAACGTTGCCTAACTAAGTACAAAAGTGTAAGGCGAACGTTGTAGGCTATGAAGACAAAACACAAACATGAGGAAAATACAGTTCTAAAATATGTCGTCTTGATTCAGACTTCAACGTCTAAAGATTATTAATATAAATTATTATTTTTCTCGGTTATCCTTACACAAGTTACTCAATAAAACGCTACCTTCACCTGATAACAATAACAGCACCTCTTTGTTTTTCTAAGAAAAAGCTTACTTCATTTTTTGGTCCCTTGTTCTATGGCTTTCTTTTAGACATTAGATTCAATGGATGGTTTGTGGGGTCGATTTAAGATTTAATTAAGAAGAAAAAGAAATATTTACATGACCTTGAATGGTATGATATTTCTTTTAATTTGGGAAGCTTGTATTAAATAAATAAAATTAATCAAATGGCAACATTCTTGCTAAGCCAGTTGGGGAATATGGCACTTGACGCTAATAAGTCATGAATCACTGCGGACGGCAGCTCGCGCTAGTGATGAAAGCAGCTCGAAGGGTGCGAAAGACGACTAGCAATATATACAGGAAAAATGGAAAATTTACTATGACTTTCCGATCAGTTCGAGAGGTCAAGTAGTGGGCGCCTTTTGAAATTTTTTTTTAAATTTTTTACTATTCGTATCAAAAATACCACCGAATGACATAAAAATCCGACCTCAGGCTCAAAATATAATTAATTGTTTGTTTGTTTGTCCCTTTGTATCAAATCAAAAATCTAGAAACTTTTGTTCCACGACTTTTTCGAAAAATCGCTAGTTTAGCGGGAAATTGCTAGAGCCAGCTAAAATTAAAATCCTTACAGTATCCAAGCAATAGAAGCTACAGATACGATCTATACATCGCTGAAAAGATGTTTTGAAGGTCTCTTAGTCATAACTTCAAAGTTTTTTTTAAGCAAATAAGTAAAAAGCTACAGATGAAATAAGGTGTTCTTTCCCACATTTTAGCGGTTTTTAAAAAAACTGCCCTAACGATTTTTTTTAATTTTCATTATGTTAAAATTATGCGTTTTTTGATATATTACACAAATATTAGTTTTACATCTACATTTTTTTTAATAAAAATTTTGTCACTCGGTACTGCGCAAAAAAGTAATATTTATTAGGTATGAAGTATTTAGCGAACTGTGCTGAGGGTCAAATATTTTAATTAAAAAAATTTATATGTTCAACTTATTATTATTCGTCACAAAATTGGATATCAGAAATTTTGGGATATGAAAATGTTTTCGTCACTAGACTTTTACCTCGTTAAGAGGTTTTTTTTTATAAGATATTAGAATTTTTTGAATAAGACATCAGAAATTTTGAAAATTCAAAATTTTTGGACAGTATAACTTGTCAACTTTGTTTATTGTTTGTACAAGCAAACACAAACTGTTTGGGAACACTGGTTCCCTTTACAAACCCAAATGCCAACATGTCAAGCGCAAAAGCTATCAGCACTCTCAAACTCTGGCTGCTATGACACCTTGCTGCTGCTGTCCCATTCCAATTCTTAGTAAAATGTATGTATTCAGTTAACAGGTAATATCGACTAATATTTGACTAAAACATGAATAGTTACCCCAAAAAATATACCAAAAAATTAAATTGTCTATAACATATAACCTATTTAAAAGTGATTTGAAAGGTGGATTTTTCTTAAATCGCCAAAGAATTTTTTTTTCACCTGTATATTTTTACCTATGTTTTTACGAAAAAAAGTTTACAGCTTTGCCTAAAAGCCCTTCAAAATACCTTTTCAACGACATATAATAAAAATATCTGTGGCTTGTATCGTTATAATACTATGGGGGTTTCAATTTTAGCGGGTCGTTGCAATTTCCCGTAGTCGTAGAACAAACGTTTCTAGATTTTTGATCGAGAAAAAGTCCTCATTCAAATGTTTAGGATATATCAACGATTTGATCCAAACAGACAAACAAACAAGTGGACTGACTTTTCAGCTCATTTTCGGAAGGCGATTTAAAATTTCAAATTTAATTATCTTTTGAGCCAGTGGTCGGATTTTTATAATCAAGGTGTCATTCGACGCGTATTTTTGATACCTTTAGTTAAAAAATTAAAAAAAATATATCAAAAGGCTCCAACGGCCCCATTTGCACCAATCGATTAAATTTTGCCCCTCCCACTAACACCACAGAGATGTGGCAATATTGAATTGATTGTTAATAATGATTAAGCGAAAATATATGTACATTCATTTGCTAAAAGTCATCATAATCTATAATTAAATTCCTATATCCTAAACCATTATTTCAAAATTTTATTTATATCTTTTACTTGGTACATTCAGAAGAAGCTGCATCTGATTTCAAGTAAACCTACTAAGAAAAATCAGAAAAATTCATTTTGTTAATGCCCCTCCCACTAACACCACAGAGATGTGGCAATATTGAATTGATTGTTAATAATGATTAAGCGAAAATATATGTACATTCATTTGCTAAAAGTCATCATAATCTATAATTAAATTCCTATATCCTAAACCATTATTTCAAAATTTTATTTATATCTTTTACTTGGTACATTCAGAAGAAGCTGCATCTGATTTCAAGTAAACCTACTAAGAAAAATCAGAAAAATTCATTTTGTTAATGCTATCGAGGTTTATTTAAAATGCTTTGGCTTTTATAATTAATTATGGTATAGTATGTCAGTAATCATGGCACTCTACATTTGAGTATCGACATGTGGAAAGTCGAATCCGTGACAGGTTTTATCAAAACTATTATTTACCAGTACCAGTACCATCATCACCAGCACCGCCGTCACCTCCGTCACCAGCGCCGCCTTCACCTCCGTCACCACCTTCACCACTTTCACCGCCTTCACCGCCTTCACCGCCTTCACCGCCTTCACCGCCTTCACCGCCTTCACCACTTTCACCGCCTTCACCGCCTTCGGGGTTACCGCCTTCACCGCCTTCACCGCCTTCACCGCCTTCACCGCCTTCACCACTTTCACCGCCTTCACCGCCTTCACCGCCTTCACCGCCTTCACCACTTTCACCGCCTTCACCACTTTCACCACCAGTATTGCCCTCAGCAGTTGCTCCATTGCATGCACCATTCTTAGAAACATAACTGGTTAATCCAGAAACTGGAGCACAAGCCTGATCAGCTTCGTTGAAGAACGCATTTGGCAGACATGAGGATGTATCGCCATGGTTGCCATTTCTGCAGTAGTAATATGTTCTGCACTGATCACTATCAACAGCATTGACAAAGGATGATGTGGCGTATTGACAGCGATTGCAGCCTGGAGTTGGAATAGCGTTTTGACGGTTAACGCAGTTTTTGGTTGTGGTATCATAGTAATTTCCATATGAGCACTGCCTCAACTCAAAGGTCTGGCCGTTGCAATAATAGTAGTTGCCGCATACTGAAGGATCGCCTTGAGTGGCAGTTGGTGTTGTGCAGGTGGTGGGAACAGGAGTAGTAACAACTCGGTCGCATGCACCTGGAGCCGTATCGTAGCCACATGATCCAGATTGCACAATATATGCCTAAATAATAATAATTTATTTATATTTGTCGAACGCATATTGTGAAGGTGACTTACGCTGGATTTGCAATAATCCGAGGCGAATCCGGTGCGAGGATCGCAGTAGTACCACTGCTTGCAATCACTAGGGGATCCAAAGTAAATACCAGGAGGCACCACGCTGCAGTAATCAAATTGACTGGGACCCGATTGGGTGCTATCGCTAGAACAAGTTCCGTAGATGCATTTCTGGTTAGCATTGTCGAACTTCTGTCCCTTGGCACAGGAGCCTTGGCCGGAGATCTTATCGTTAGTGCAATAGATCCATCCTACACAGGGATTTTTCACATCGGGCACCCAAGACACGCCAGATTTTCCCGCACAGGGATTGGACACGCCATAGTAGCATTCAACCTGGCTGGCAGGAGCGCAGTTTTGAGTTTTATAGTTGTAGGCATAGCCGCTTGAGCAGAATTGCTTCACAGGTCCTTGCTTGGTGCAGACATAGTAATAATCGCAGGATTGACTACTTCCTAGTTGGATTCCGGTTTTGACCATGGTGCACACTTGGGTGACATTGTAGCCTCCCTCCTCCAACACCGCTTGTTGCTGGCCGAGGGCACTGCCCAGAGCCAAGCACAGGATAGTTGCCAGGAGATATTTTCCTGATAATTACAAGATTCGACCTCAGTTTCACTTGATTCACCTATTGATCCTTTTCTTTACTCACCAGACATGGCAGTTAAATGTCGAAGAAACACTAAGGCACACATTTTGAAGCGCTGTCTTTTATAGCTCAATTCTTCCCAGCAATTCGAGATAATATTATATTTAACATGGCTAATACAATGACATCATAAAACCGAAAGATTATTATACCCGTTACTTAAAATAAAAGTAATAGGGTATATTGTATTCGTTGCAATGTTTGTAACAGGGAGAAGGACGTATCTCCAACCCTATAAAGTATATATATTCTTGATCATCATCAACATCCAAGTCTATTTATTCCGTCTGTGTGAGCGCCTAGATCTCGGAAACTATGAGAGCTAGAGCAACCAAATTTGGCACATAGACTTCTATAAACCCCACGCAGATCAAGTTTGTTTCAAATGTTTGCTACTTCCGCAAATCGCGAAAAGCCACAGTTTTTAGAATATTACATATTTTTGGCAATAAACGTTTTCATTTATAATACTCTTTTATCCTTATTAATCGCAACAAGATCTACCAACCATAACGGTAGTAATGGCAGATTTAAGTTTCAAGCAATGTAAATGCCTAAAAACATTCAATAAAAAATATTTGAAATTTATATTAATAAGTAACGGGTATCCTATAGTCGGGAGATCGACGATAGCAACTTGATGAATTCTATTTAAGTCGATTATGTTCCAGCATGAGATCGACGCTTTTAATTAACGTTATCTTGTACTTATCAGCCAACGTTGCTATATTAACTACCCAAGTTACTCAATGGAAAGCTTTTCGAACCCACCTTCACCTGATAACATCAACATCACCTCTTTGTTTTTCTAAGAAAAAGCTTACTTTATTTTTCGGTCCCTTGTTCTATTGCTTTATTTTTATTTCTTATCAATTAGCCATTTGATTCAATGGAAGGTTTATGGGGTCGATTAACTATTATCCGATCGTAATTAGATATACTGAGAAGAAAAAGAAATATTTATATGGCTTTGTATGGTATGGTATTTTATTAATTTGGGAATACATGTATTTAATAAATAAAATTAATCAAATGACAACATTCTTGCTAAGCCAGTTGGGGAATATGACATTTGAGGCTAAATGTAATTTAATAACAACCAATAAACATTTTTCTCAGCACCTGAGCAGCTGTGCTTGTCAAGTTTTCAGCTTGCAAAGCAGGGCTAGACTCGATGGTCAGTTTAGTTATCGCCTTGAAGTCGTGCAATGCTGAGCACTAAAAAAAACGTGTCTAATAATGGGACAGTTGTTTATACAATTGCTTATTGCAGCGCTAATCATATCCAGTAATTGGACGGCACAAATTGAGCTAGAGCCTGAGAGTCAGCCGGATAAGTTGGCCTATTGTCGAGCACTGCAAAGACTGCAGCAGGAATACGAGCTATCGGATTGTGCCCAGATATTGGAGGATGAATTTACGATGACCGGTGAACTCTTGATGGACACTCAGCAGCGCTGCTGGTGGGGCTATGAGCTGTTTGGGAAACGGTGTCGCAAGAGAGCATAGAATATACTAAACTTAGAGCAACAGATGTCTAATATTTTATTTATTTAATTTTCTATATGCATGAAAAAAAACACTTAAGTTTAATTTCAAATTTAAATATACTTTAAATGTAAAAATAAAAATTCCAAACTCTCCTGATTACAATTTTACTTAGTGTACTCGAACGATAAAGTAAGAAATCAAAACTCAAGCTGTAAGTCTGTGATTTTTTATGGCAGCTGGGAAAGTCGGCTTAAAGCAGCTTAGATCTGTGCCACACTTGACATGTGTTTGTCAAAGCGTTCGACGCTAACAAAGGCAAGTGAACACTTGATTGACTGACTGACTGACTCACTGACTAGCTGACTGGCAGACTGGCAGACTGACAGACAAACTTCTGCTTTAAGTGCCATAAAACTGAACTGGCAACATGCGCCAACGATCAGGCTACGGATTATGTTCGCAATATATAATTATTCTACATGTTTTTGGGCAAACAGTTAACCCTAATCAGACCCAGGCAACTTGGCAAAACGTCAAACGATGACACTTTTCACTCATAACCATGCTTGATGTCTTTGCCAAAAGTCTGTGCTGCCTGACATTGCGTATACGCAACGTTCAACGCCTCAAGTCCATGCAAATTTCATGTGTGTGTGTGTGCTACGAAAACAACAACAACAACCACAACAACAAAAGCCAAGTCAAAACATGGCCATTTTGTGTTTATCAAACTTCCGTATGCGAAAAATTGTTCAGCACAAGTCAATCAACATCCGCAGCCATTTCGTGTTCTTTTTGTTTGTTGGGCACTGAATTGGCTATTGTTGTTGTTGTTGTTATTATTACTATTGTCATACGAGTCGTTGTTTGTCAGTGTTGTCATTGTTTCCTCTTTCTTCAGTGACGCCGTCAATCACCATCCCAAACAACAACAACAACGATAACATTGTCACACATTTCATACTACAACCATAACTTCATGACGGTTAACCTGGTCAATGATAAGTATAACACGTGTTCAAGTTGATTTTATTAATATACATATAGCTTATAGCTTAAATGCGTTAATAAAACAGTTGTTTGCTTTGATTGATTGATTGCAAGTCTTCTTCTTACTCAAACAGTGCTGTGCAACGTTCAAAATGCAGCTTGACAAATATAATCCAAAGACTCTGAAGTTGCACTGAGTTATTTCAATTACTGCAACAAATTGAATGAATGCCGGATTAATTGAAGTGGAAAACCAACGTAGTATTCGAAATTAAATTAAACACAGCCGCACAGCCCAATGAAAAATATTGCAACACAAACCCGACAAACCAACTACAAATACAAATGAAAAACAAGTAGAACAAATGCGGCCAACTCACTGGTTTTTGGCGTAAGTTGAGCCACAAAACTTTCCGAAGGGGACATAAAGGGGCAAGGGTAAATGGATCGCGCATTTCACTGGCGATTGCCCAAACAAAGTAGCAAAAAGTAGGTGAAACCGAGACGGGACAGGTGCGCTGACAGAGGACAGAGGACAAAGGACAGGAGAAGGCAGACACACGTGCGCCCCAAAACATTTGATGCAACATTATCTGCAGTGACATCCGTTTTTGGCTGCATAAACTTTGCCCGCCAACCAACGAGTTCCACAGCTCGACAATTCCACAGTTGCACAGTTGCACAGATCCAGGTCCGCATCTGACGACCCTAACGAAGCGGAACGGCGAACAGTTACGCAAAATTGCCAACGACTGCGCATTGTTACGCGCCACGTGGCCCCACAAAGTTCACACTGGCTCCTCTCCTCTTTCCCAATTTCCATTCCTTCTTCTCTCTCTCTCTCTCCCTTCTTCGCTTCATGGCTGGTTGCAGCATCAAACGCTGCGTTGCCGTCCAAAAGTTTTATTGGCCAAAGTGCAGTCAGTCGCTGGTTGTGCTGCTGCTGAAAACTTGACCCACAAAAGTTGCCAGCTATTAAGAAAAACTTTGGCAATAAGCATGCGTAAGATATATCAAGACTCAGCATCGGCATTGCTACTAAGCTACCCCCAGATAACAGTTACCAAAGTGTTGTCCAGTGTCAATATCATAAAAAACTGAATCATCTGCATTCAAATTTAATCAGCTTATTTCGTTCTCATTGGAAATCAAGAAATCATAGGAAGAAGTCAGGGGAATACCAAATGAATTGAATCGCACCTTTGACCAAAAGTGTGTGCCTGATAACTGTTATCAAAACTTCGCTTATCAATTCATTGAGTCATACTCGTGTTTCTTTTCTGTTGATATTCTATAAACAGTTTATTGATAAGTACGACATGCTAGTCCAATCAATTATCCAGAAATTACTGTCGAAATATTTTGGCCACAATTAATCTTTCTGGTAACAAATTGATATGGAAGACTGATAACTGGTCTAAGCACTTGAAAAAGTTAAACTGTAAACAATTCTTGTAGCTCTTATATTTACATTTATATATTTATGGCAATTATACAAGATACTTTCTATTTTAAATTTATTTCATATTTGTGATGATTTTAAATTGCAAATGTCTTGCGAGTAAATATTTTTCCAACCAAATTACTTTTTCCTACTTATTTACCAATTTCTAGTAGGATTTAGAGCGTGAGTTTGATGAAGATGAATTAAATAATTCTAAAGTTTACATATGTACATCTTATGTATTTGTTGATATTTGCTATTTGAGCTTTAAGTGAATCTTCATTTAATGGTTGAAAGTACTTTATTAAATGATACCCCATTTTTAAGACAAATAAAATGTAAAGGAATATTTTTTGAATTTTTTATCAATATTTCAACATTTCATGAATTTCAGAAACTTAGTTTTATCTTTAAACCAGCTTCATTCTGACTAAATTTTCTAGGGTTCTTTTAATATATACATATATTACTTAATATATACATATCTTACTTCGTAAGACTAATCAATCTTTATAAATAAATTCAAAATATTGTGAGCATATATTACAATTGGAACAATAACATATTAAACAAACAAAAAAGCTATATAGATAAAATTTAAGTTAATTCGAATAAATGGCGTGAGTATAATAAAAAAAATAACTTTATTACCCCATCAAAACTTATTTTATAACATGGATATAGTGAAGATTACAAGCCGGGGCAGTTGCCGTATCCAGAACAAGATGAACGTAAAAGGTTCTTTGAATTCCACTACAAAGGGGTGCTAATCATTCTGATACCACTTTTACTAAGCCCTATTTTGCTCGGCCCTGAAGTTCTGGTAATTTAAATAATATATATTCATTGGACAATTAGTTTTATTAAATAATATTGAAATTGCAGGCGTATCGCATGATCTATCTAACAATTTGCATATATCTTTACTATATATTCAATGTAATGGCGCACGGAGCGATTGCATTTCTGTTTATCGTATTTATGCCCATATGTGGTATTACGGTATGTTATTAACTTGTTGAATATATTATATAAAACTAAAAGAAATTATTTCTGCAGTCATCGAAAGCTTTGTGTACTGCGCACTATTCAGACTTAATATTTGAAGTGTATGGAAGTATTTTCATAGGCGTCGCGATGGATGTTTCGAATCTCAGCGAACGACTTGCGATGATTGTGATTCAACTCGTTGGTGGAAATCTGAGATTGTATGAAAAATTATATATAATTAATACATATTTTTAATGACCTCTCTACGCAGACTGCAGATTGTGCTGACGATTTGTACGGGCGTAACTTCAATTGTATTCGAAAACGTATTCATGGCCGCATTTTGGATGAAGGTGGCACAGGCTGTTATTGCGGAATACGCCAAAGTATGTATAACTTTTATTATTTTAGGGTTTCTAAATGTAGTCTTAACATTACAGGCTGGTATATTGACGGCAGACAGTGACGAGGAGACCTACGAGCGACAGGCGTAAGTTTAATTAGATTGCTATAACAATCTCATTTTTTAATTCTTAAATTCGCAGTAAACCATATCCATCGTGGCCAGTCATTGGCATTTATCTGACAGTCTGCTATTCAGCAACTCTGGGTGCAATGATGTCACCATTTCAGAATCCCA
The DNA here is from genome assembly GCA_037043495.1 of Drosophila recens. Lineage (NCBI taxonomy): Eukaryota > Metazoa > Arthropoda > Insecta > Diptera > Drosophilidae > Drosophila > Drosophila recens. Next base: position 202,407 of record JBAMBJ010004011.1, read on the forward strand.
ATGGCATTATCTATACCATCTTCAACATGTAAGCATTCAAAGACATTTAACCAGGCTTATTGAAATAATATTATCTTTTATTCAGCTTTATAAAGAAATCACCAAAAGGTTTCATGTTGGTTTTTGTGCTTCCCACGATTTTAGGTCTTGTCGTAGTTGCACTTTGGATCAACATTATATTCCTTGGCTTGCTTGGGTTCCCCGCAGCGGTGAAAGATCAAGTGCAGGCAGCTGCTGGTGGAAGGGATGCCATGACGAAGGCAATGTCTGATAAGAAGGACGCAATGGGACCATGGTCCATACACTCCATCTTGGTTCTGGTGTTCATCATTTGCACACTCATTTTGTTTGTAACCCGTCGACCGCTGTTCTTTAAGGGCTGGGATGATCAAATTGACTTGGCCAACTGCGGGGCTTCAGTGGCCGTCATTCTAATGTGCGTGCTGTACTTTGCTGTACCGGCCAACTATTTCTTCTGTCGCTACTATGTATGTAGGCAGCCGGACAAGCCAGGAACAACACCATCATTAGTTGGCTGGAAGACGGTCAATATCAATACGCCATGGGCCCATATATTCATGTTGGCAGCTGGTCATGGATTTGCAGTCGGTCTGCGCGATTCCAAATTGCTGCAACTGTTTCAGGAGTCACTTGTGCGAAGGCAGCCTGACGCTGGTTTCTGCTTCTTCATTGCCACTACGTTTGGCACGCTTTTTAGCATCCTGGCACCAGCTACTGTTTTGGCCAGAATTACACTGCTCAGCATGTTTCAGACGGTATGCAGCAGAAGCTTCACAAAGATGATTAATTTAATTTTATATAATTTTATAGGGTGTCCTTGCAAAAACTGGAACTGGCAGCGTCGCCGTTCCTTATGCCGCTTCGCTGCACAATCAATTTCTGCTACCTTGCAGCAGTGCAGCGAACACCATCGTCTCCGGCTGGGGAAATATCAGACCCTTTCAATACGTAAGCAAATCATAACTACCAATTATTCAGTTAGTATTTCTAATAATTTCCCCTTTCTCTTAGTTAATTGGCGGTATTGTGCCTGCTGTAGCCACGATGTTGCTCATTGCGGCATTTGTTAAATTATTTGGTGAAGATGGTTTCCCGGGCTACTTGGACGTTGCTGACGATGCTGACTTCAAGTACACCTACAAACCCTAGTTTAAAAAATAACTGAATAAAATCTGTGTTCCAATTGAAAACGCCAAATTCGTTGCGACTGCTGGAAATTTGTTTTCATCTGCACAACTCCCCAAATTACATATGCACCAACTGACAGTCATCCATCCACAGCAGACATTGTCAGTTGACTCATTTCACTGGGTTGGAGACTTTTATATAAAACATTGGGGTTTTTTATGTTCCCCGTCTTTTTTTTGTGTGACAAAATAGCGCAGTGCGCAGCTTGTCGAGCAAAAAACAGTCGTAAAATAGAGTCCAGATGACCCGACTCGGTAGACTGACTGACTGACAGAGAGACAGACAGACAGACTGAGTGGCTGGTTCTGTGAATGCAGCCAAAAAGCTAAATATATCTGACTTATCCCCCTCTACACTGAGCAAAAAAAAGGCAGGGTAAAGTGCTTAAAATCGGATGTTTAATCAGAAAAACATAAATACAAATATAATAAAATGAAGTGATCAAAGCACAAATAATCGGATTAAAAATTTAAAAAAATTTCTTTAATCTTGTTTCAATTTTTTCTAAAAAAGAATGATCATAGAAACATCGACTAATCGAATTCCTATCTTCGATTATCCAAAAACCATCATACCTTTTTTAATAGAACTTTTTGAATCCAAAATTTTTCCCAAATTTATTTTTCTCTCTTTTCAAAATGTAACACAGGTGTGCAGTTTGTGACTCAAGAAGCTTCCAATTTTGTTTCCAGCTAGAGATTTCGCAATTTGTGGCACCAAGAAAAGGTGAATGAAGTTAAATCCTTGCAGAAAGTAAAAGGCTTTAAAGCTGTAGATGAAGGTCGTCTTAAAGTCTCTAGCATTAAGGACTTTCATTAAAGCATTTCGGGTCAAACATTTGCATGTGGCAGTCGTGCAACGCTTTTAACCAAATTACACAGTTTCGCATTTAGGGTAATCCCCGCCTGGTCATTCGCACCTAATTCGCATTGTTGTAAATCCAAACATTGTTCACGAAACTGTTCGCACTAAATAATTCATTTGTTAATTTAGACATGCTCATCCCAACGGACCAGGAGAGTGAAGTAGTGTGAAGATGGAGTGGATTGGAGTGTGCGAGACTACTATATATACACTGCTCAACAACGGCCCATTGTTGTGTACTGTGTACTTTTGGCTTAGTGACAGCCCTGAAACGAAGCTCTAGCCGGATGGCCCAATGCCTGCTTGGATGCCTGACTGCCTGACTGCCTGAACGCCTGGCAACCTCGTGAACTGTTGGCCATTTGTGGCCACATTTATATTCAAACTATTTAATTATTAAATTCGTCGCGCAGCAGTTCATGAATATTCATTACACTCACGACATTCGAAAATTTGCCTTTTAATTGTTTTATTTTATTTTGTTTTGCCTGCAACTAATGGTCAACAGGTCGGGCAAGAACGACTTGCAAATGTTTGCTAGCAATAGAGAAGAAATACAATGCATACAATTCTCGAATGCAGGAAGTAAGCCATCATTTACATCAGATGTTACCAGTTGTAATACACACAAATTTCTTCAACGAAGAAAACTTTACCTAATTTGATTCTGTATTAAAATTTTATTCATTTGAAAATAAAACTTTATCAAAACTTAACTGGATTTATTTCATTCTGCATCTATCCGCGTGTATTTTGTAATTAAAAACTTGCCGATTGATCGACAATTGAATTTATTTTTGTGATTTCGTTTTTTTGATTCACATTTTAAATTTACGATTTAAAATGTGATTTAAAACTGGGTAGCATTTAAGCCTCATTCGTCTATCACTGCCAGAATATTTAAATTTGTAATGTAATCATAATAAGCTCAAACATTTCTACCAAAATTGAATATTAACCTACTAAGAGGGTTCTATAAGCTCCTGCACTTGTTCATCAGCTCTTTAGCGCTTTAAAAAGAACAAATTAAAATGCCTTGCTCACATTTTATCCGCAAACCAATTGTCAATTTCATTTTTTTTTGCCTTCTAGTCATTTTCTCCGAAGAAGAAAAAAAAAAGAGAAAATAAATACACATACATACAAACACTCACACACACACACACACACAAACATACATATCTAAGTATATTCAAATGGCATGCACGCCCTAAGCTGATTTTCCGAGTTGGGAAATGCTTATACAGTGGCTGGCTGAATTCAGCTCCAGCTCCAGCTTCAAGCTCATTATCCCTTTTGACATCTGCGCAGATTTCGCACAGTCAAATTGACAAAATTGTGCAGGTATTTCACTTTGACAAAACGCGCACCTGGTGTGGCAGGCATGAAATTTAATTTGTGGCATCCCATTAAACGGGCAATGCTTAGTTGGGTCTGGCTTCAGACTTGCCTTTCCTTAGTTGCGAAATCATTTGCAAACAATTAATTTGGCTGCTCTACAGCGAAGTGCACTTGCGAGCTTCCCAGTTGAGTTTGTGGACATAAAAGACGCCATTCAAATAGAGACACATGTTGATGCCATGACACCGGCATGTCAGCTCTATTAAATGTACTAATGACTGACACACAAGCCAAGTTGGGAGCAATGAAAGGAGCAGCGCACATTTGATAGCCGAACTAGACAACACTCAACTGAAGTTATAAAAAGCCTCGTCAACTCTTCAACCTCCTCTTTTGTAAAGAAATGACTGACAGTTGTTTCCGGGCGTTAAGTATAAATATAAATCATTTTGTATGCCTTTTATTCTGGCGTGGCTTTATTGCAAAATCACTCGTCGCGAGCTGTATCGTTCTTACGAGTACTTTATAATTAAAAAAGATTCCTTTCTCTCGTTGCGGTATGTTTAAAAAAAAATATTTATTGCGTCTTCTGTTTGCATGCCGACCGATGCGGCGTATACGCAACATTAAGCATACGCCACGCTACTGTGCGATTCATTTGTCAATGCGTAAGTAGGAGTTTCATTTTTAAATGGAAATGTGCTAGCAAGGTGGCTTCCCATTTGAGTATAAGCAGCTTAGTTGTGGCTCCCATGGCGTATACGCAATTTGGCGCTGAGCTTAAGCGTAATGCTCGATAAGCCATTTAGCCAGCTAATTGATTTGTTGTGCTTGGATCTAGTTCTGGCTCTGTAGCTGTAGCTGTAACTGTAGCTGCCAGTGACTGTTGTGACTGATTGCATGGTGTCTGACAGCATCAAATTCAGCATGCAGACACATTGAGGTCTTCCCGGAAAATGGAGCAGCTCATAACAAACCGCAGCTCTCCACGAGCCGCACACAATGCAAATGCTGTGGCTGTAGCTGTGGCTGAGACAGACGACAGCCGCACAACTTTTGCAAATGCATTCAAATGCCACAGCACAGTGAGCACAATAAGTAAACATGCTGTCAAAATATTCACGCTAGCAAGCAACTAAATGACTGTCCATTGTCTGTTACTTGTCGGCCTCTTAAATATGGAAGCACGAAGTATGAATACTTTGCCTAAGTATGACAAATCTCTTGTCTTGTTCCGTTTTTCAATGTTCTTTTTTTCCACTTCTTCGACGACAATATACTTATTTGTTGTCCTCACATGCATTGTTTGGCTTGGACTGCCCTGAGGACTTTAAGATAACATAAATGTCTTCGGCTGCAATAACAAAAGCAGCAACAAAACAGGATGCCATCGAGACAGACAGGCTGATATGTGGGCAAAATGTTGGACAGCAGTATTTTTCTGCTTGTCAATAAACTGAGGTATTCATTGTGTACCCAGCGCACATAAGATGCTAGTAAGAAGCACCTGTCCTTGCTGATATTCCTTTGATATAATTCATTATTCAATCTTAGCATATTACAAATATTTTTCTATAACGGACCGATTTACACTCTCTGTCATTCCAACTTGTCTAACGCCAGACAAAACAGACTTTTGTATAAAATATTTAAGGAACTCGAGCTCTAAATATTTACATACCGTTTAAAAGCATTTAAAATTTAACACAACTTCAGTAATAAAATTAAATTTGTAATCAAAGTTGACATGATATCAACATCTTTTTATAAATAAAATGTTTAAAAATTGGCGGCATGGCTGAAAATCAATGTCCGACAATCGCATAAATGGCTACATTAATTCAATCCATTATAATAACAATAACAATGCTGATAATGTCACAAATTCGACATTTGTCAGTTCTTATCAGCGGCAACAACAACAATGAAATGCAAATTAGTGTGAAAAAATATTCAATAAAACGGAAAACCAAAGGGAAATGTGAAAATTATAAAAAAAACTAATAAAATTAAAGCGATTACATCGCATTATAAATAAACTGAAATGTATTTGCAGTGTCAATTTTACGCAATTTATTCAAGAGCAATTTCACCGAGTGCCAATTGTTTTAATACCCTTTAAAAGAAACTTGTATCAAAATGTATTAATAATAATTATAATTATCGTAATTTTGAAATTATGTTTGATATTTTGATGTAATTTTTGCTTTTTATTTAAGAGCTTACTTTGCAGAGCATCGCACACTCGGTCTACTTGTTATATCTTTTAATTGCCAAGGATAATGAAATGCGACCCGAATCAAACGCAAAATTCATTTGCCATTTACAGTTTAAAGCACAGCCGGAAATCAGGCGGCCATGACGCCATCTTTCAAAATGGACGCTTGCATTATTTTTTTGTCGTCTTTCTGTTTTTTTTTTCCATTTCTATTTGGTCTCGGGCTGTTTTCTGTCTGCCTCTGGTGATTAGCTGTCACGAATTGTGGGCGAAAAAAACAAAAATGAATTATTACCGCGCTGCGCTGAAAATGTTGACATAGATTCAAATTATTTGTAACAAAATCAACGAACTGTGGCGGCATTGCCACCGACTCTCCCTCCCTCTGCTCCATCAAACGAAAATTCCCCCAAGCATCAGCGGTCCCCAAAAATGAAGAAAAACGCGATGCTGATTTGATTAGCTTGAAAATGTTTTGAAAAGCTGGTTATGAGGGGGAAACGAGGAGAATGATGAAAAGAGTTTTCTCTTAAATTGCCCGACAAGTTGTTCAACACGTTTTCAGTATTTGTTAGACAATAACAACGACAAAAACAATGGCAAAAATACTGAATGTAGATGAAGTAATTTGTGTAATTAATAAACTTTTGTGCTGGCAAACTATTTCTTATAGTTCATTTATTCTGAAGGCCAATTCAAATGCTTCCAGCGACAATTTACGGGTAGCCTTAACTTGGCTAGATGTGAGTAGGCCAATGCTAAGAGTATTGTCATCATCATCTCAAATCCCCAGCCTCCGTCACATAATTAGGCCCAATGCCGTGCCTTCGTATAGTAGTAGTTTTTTTCTCCTCTTTTCTTAGCATATTGCCAAGGGCCAGGAATATAATGGACAATCTTTGGCCAACACCGAGCTTAGCCTGATGCCATTCATGCCAGTGCTTTGTGCCATTTGTAGCATGTTTACGTAAGGTTTGATTGTTGTTTGGTTCTTGATTCCGACTCTCATTGTACGCCATTGAGTCATAATCGAGAATTGCCAACAATACGACACGGACTACGGCTTCATTCAGCTTCCAGACGCGTTTCCATGCCATTGCCCAGGCATTTGGCATTGGACTGGGTCTTGACTTTGTTTATGACCGTGTATAGATTTTAATTCAAGTAAATTTTGTTAATTTTTTCGGTTCACAACTTTGCTCGTTACGCAAGGACCGCAAACAAAAGATGTCGAGAAGAAAAAAAAGGTAATGTCAATGTAAACTCCATCAAGTTCGCTTTTCCACTTGTGGCATTAATTTCTGCTGTGTCAGCAGATAAATTGCGAAATGTTTCAGAGTTGCTGACAGTCATTGGCATTAAAATGGATACAACGATGCGTCGCGTCGTTTGCTCAACTTAACTTTTCAGTCAGTCTCTGAAAGGAAATTTAAGCAGCTCATACAAATAGGCAAGACTATTAAAAAATGGAAAATCACTTAATACGATATTATAAGTATAAGGTCAATAGTTAATCGATGTTGCTTTTCAGATTTATTTTTAACTTGACCAAAATCAAGTCAAATCATTATTAGCCACATCCCATTGACTTTCTAGCTCGCTCAAATCTCTGGCACCAGCGGCAACTCGGATTGATATCAAATATTCATAATTATTGCTGCGAGCATTTGCTGACCCACGGTGCGTATTAGTAATATTAGCAGCGGTGCCAAAGCAGCCCGCAATCAACTAATTATCCATAATTGTTGCAAGTGCCAACGGCAGCGACAGCGGCAACACATTAACTAATTGCATTGAGCTCTGCAGTTTCTCACCTTTGTGGAGCTGAAGAGCTCTTAGGGAAACTCCAAAATGTAATAGGTGTGTGGGTGAAGAAAGGGAGAAAGAATGTGAGATTTTACCTGATGCATGAAATTAAGGATAGATTTCCTCTCTCAAAAAACAGTTAAGGCAAATTAAAGATGGATTTTTAAGTACTGAAAAATAACTATTAATGTAATTGTTATTGATAATTTCTTCGTTTCCGTATTATGAAATAAAATTTTGTTAACAAAAAACATAAAAATTTTAATAGTTTAGAAATACATGTTTTTATCAGTTTTAAAGTAATTTATAATTATAGTTGTTATATTAAAAAAATTATAATTTGTATTGTCTTATTTTTTTGATAGTTAATTATTAAAGATGAAGATTTGAGTACACATACTCCACTGAAAAATAACTATTTTTGTTATTGTTATTTAAAGTTTCTTCGTTTTTTTTTATATGAAATTAAATTTTATTAATAAAAAAAATATATTAATAATAGCTTAAGAATTAATTTTTTTTCCAGTTTTAAAGTTATATATAATTTTAGTTGTTAAATTTATAAAAAAAAAAGAATTTGATATGTCTTATTTTTTTATAGTTAATTGCTATGTCGACTACTTTCTGTTCGTCAATAAATTTTTATATATTTTCGAAGATTCTCCATTACCTTTCACAAAAATATTTCAAACTTTCCAAATAACATGCTTAGATTTAACTGTTTTATGTATTCTATCGAAAGATCCCTGAATTATACGCCATGTTTAGGAAAATCTTAAAGCCCGTGAAAAGCAGTGCCAAATTTGGTGGCACTAAAGTCAACTTATGGATACCGCGAGTGATGCCGCTGCTAATAGTGTTCGGCTACCTGGAAGATGCGGTGCAGGCGATGCTGCACCTGCGAATGCTGGCAAATCAAATGGCCGTAATCATGAATACCTCGGAAATAATTGGAGTTATCTATGTGCTGCTGGATATTGCCATAATTCTGACAGGCACTGTGCTAATTGCCAGCAGCTGGCACGATAACCGCGGAGTCGTCATGTTGCTGCTGCAGCGAACAATGCGATATTTCGCCTTCAGTCCGAGTATTTGGGATTATGAGTTGTTGTTGCACCATGGCGTGGATGTGGCAAGTTTGCTGCTGCTGCTGACCATGCTGAGTCAACGCGAGGCGGTCGAGTGGCACAACAAGAACAGCAAGCAACAAAGCAACTTGCAACGTTTGCTTTTGCTCGGACGCATTTGTATGTGTTGTGTGTTCCTATTGTGGATTGTCGAGAAACATCAGGTGAGTCAACATTGAACGCCACAAGCTAGCAGATCCCTCTACTACTCGAACTTGTCGTCTTTAGATAATTAACAAACCATTTGCCGTAATTTGGTGCATATATATGCTACTTGGAATATGCTGCAAGGCGATGTCCAGCCTGACGGTTTTAATTCTGCTCTTCAATTGCTTGGCAACAAATGGATCCCTCATTTTCGGCTGGAATGATTTAACAATTAGCATGCAGTTCATAAGTTCATTGCTCAGCAGAGTTGCCGGCTTTTTGCTCCTCGCTCACCTCGGCGGTGGCAAATGGTCTGTGGATGCTTTGCTCTAGTCCAGGCACTTTATCAATTGAAACTCTGTCTGAAAAGCAAATTCAACACAACACAACTGTTTAGCCGGATTTAGACATAGAAGTCTTTAAGAGTCGCCCATTCAACTTGTTCTTATTTCCTTTTTGCTAAATACTTGATGGCTTTGCCAGAGATTTACATACACTTTGATAGAGAGTGAGAGGACCTAACAACTATACAAAAATGGCTGGAAAGTCGGCTGTTTGTTTTTATATGTCTCTATCTCTTTATCCATCTATTCGCATTTTATGCTCAGCACCTGGCCCATAATGTCCTTTGATTCGTCGCCTGTTTTCTTTTCCTTCATTTCGTTTCGCTTTCTTTTTGCGTAAATTATTGAAAAGTCTCAGCAGCACTCGGCATTGGCGTTTAAGCGGATTTACCTTACTTCAATTCCCCCCATATTTGGGTAGTACCTTTTTCCTTTATTTTCGTTCTTTCTTTTTGCACTTAAAAGGAAATTGAAGCCGGGGAGGCGGCAATGCTGTGGCGTGTTAAATGCTACAGCAACATGAGGCCCAAGTCGGCAGCCAAGTTAAGAGGCGAGCTAAGAGGCAACAGAGCCGTTAATGAGTTTTGGGCACAGGCGGGAGCACATTGGGTATGCAGTTAACAACAACCGTGGCCCAAAGAGCACGATAACGCTGCATGCACTGACCTTCGGCTCTTGACTTTAAACCCATTTGCATAAGCGCGTCGTCTTCGCCTCCTCTCCATGCGCAAGGATATTCGTATAATCGTCCTGCCCAACTGGCCAACTGGCAAACTGGCCATGTGCCTTCGCCTTTGTTTATCCCTCTGACGTGGCTTGTAAGCTTGTCTGCAATGCGCTTCCTTAATTAAAAATCGGCAGCGATTTATTGACCAACCGTTAAACCAACTGACAGCATGATAAACAAATAAGCAACCAAAGAGAAAAATTCTTCTTGCAGCTATCCAAAACAATGCAACAGCAAAGGGGCTGACCTGAAGAAAGTTAATTCTCCCCAGTTAAGTACTACAAATTGGATACTTGGAATCCATTTAAAGGATATTTAAAAAACAAAAAGTGTGTCAAATTAAATAAGTAAAAGTATAAAGCAATGCAATACAAATTAATCTAGTAGTTTCTCTCGTCTTTTGTTTTGTGACAGCATTATAAAAAGCATCTCTCCCCAAATTCATTCTCATTTCTTCTGCATGCCACACAAACTGCTCAGAATGTGCGCCCTTTTGGCGCTCAACAGAAGACCGAAAAACTTGTCATATACACGTAAGTGCAGCCATGTAATTTTCTAAATGAAAACAGGCGACCAGCCAAAAAAAATGTATTAAAATGCAGACCAACCACAAAAAACAACGGCAAAAATAGAAGAACAACAAATTTCTGAGCAGAATGCAATTTTCACAAGTTGTATTAAGAATAGTAAAAGAAAAAAAAAATATAGTAAACAAGTTGGTCGAACGCTACAGAAGGGAGTGTTTCACCAAGTGATACCCTATAAAGTATTTACCTCTGACATATAATGTGATAATAAATAGAAATTCCTAGAAAATATGATCTTAAGCACTTGCTTTTTGAATTAGAAATTTGGCCTAAAATCTTAAAGCGTGTTTGTCTAGGACAATTACCCAATGGGGTTAGAAAACATCTCTTTTGTTGCATAAATTTTGATAACTTTATTACAGGGTAAATACTGGACAAAAAAACGAAATAAATAAAACAGCATGACAAACCGTTTGCTTAACAACAAGAAATATGCAAATGCAAATCTCGACCGGCAGCTGGCAAGTAGTGGAAGCTGAATAAGAAGAAGAAGTAGAAGAAGCAGAGAGGTGCATTACATGGCCAAAGTGGAGGGCGTGCCACGTGGCGTATGAGCAACAACATTGCGTATACGAGTATGAGTGTATATGCATGTAAATCTGTTTAATTAAAATGGTGCAAGAAACACACGCTTGTGTGTGTGTGTGCATGTGTATATTTAATCGTTAGTGCACACTACTGCAGTGTAACATTTTGCATTTGCATAAGTAAAGTAAAACAAATACTCGACTCGCACATAGACAAAGACAATGCAAAACCGCAAAAACCCCGGGTGAACTGCGGCTCTTTAACCAAGTCCCCGGATGAGCATTTAAAACTATTTACCTGCTTTGAAGGCTGCCGCTGCTGCAGTTAAGGCTTAGAGTAATCAAACAGTCGTAAAGTTCGAGTGTGTATAATTAATTTGGCAAAGCCTGTGTGGCAACAAACCGCAAGAATGGAAATTGAGAGCTGACAAAACTTTGGCAAACACTGAGGTAACAACTATGACACGCATATTCCTCACATTCCCCAAGACTTTTTCTACCCAAATTCTTGGAAATTTTAATCTACCTTATTTCTTAGGAATTGTAAAATGATTTGTGGTAACAGAAGTGGATATTAAATGTGAATTATAAGAGCTAAGGATAAAATACTAACTGATGTTATAAGTTTTACATAAGGTTAATTGTTGTAAAAAAATGTATATTAATTGTTAAAGTTGCTTACCTTATTTCTAAGGAATTTTAAAATTATAAATGGTAACAGAAGTAGATATTAATGTGAATTATAAGAGCTAAGAATAAAATACTAGCTAATGTAATAAATTTTACATTAATTAATGTAAATAACTTTATATTTATTTTTCAAATTGCTTATAAAGTGCATCTTCTACATAATAAGATTAAAATATAATAAATAATAATCTTTGTACAAAATGTTATACCAAATTCCTAACAGGCAAATCAAATCGGAACTTTTCACTTATTGTTCTCACAACTTTTAGGCGATTTCACTTTATGGAACTCCTAACATTGTACGCTTTTTCTAATCCGTGAGATCTTGTTAGCTTGCATTTGGCTTTAACTTGAGCAAGTTCTGACTTGGGCATTTAAATTCAACTTCAAGGCCAAGATACACGTACGAAATGAAATGAAATTCATTTGGGAGCCGCATCAGCGACAGCGTATTACTTAAAAGCACTTTTACGGCTACATTTGTGCGACACCCACACATTTATACTGATATATACATATAAACACACTCACGTACACTCACAACTCGTCACTTTGTGCCTCTCATTGCGGCACTTTGGCCAAATGTAGACAACACTTGGCCCCAGCTAGCAGGTTGAATGCGACCAAAGATTTTTCAGCTCGTGCAAATGGCAGAGACAATAAAGCTTAGCACGAGCAGAAAATCCGTATTCCCGCTTATTGCTTAAAAATACACATACATTCACACGAAACACACACATACATATTGTATGTTGTCTTTGTTTTCTTTGGCATTTTCCAATAAACTCAAATGCCAGCTTACTTTTGCGGCTTGACAGTAAATGGCTTTTCAGCCATTGAATTAACTTTCAAATTCTTGCCTTTTATAAGTATTTTAAATGCATGCCAAAATCGCATTACAAAGTCATTTTTGCCATTCAACATTCAATAATAATAATAATAATAATAATGCCAGTTTGTTGGGTTATTAAAATGTCATATAAACATTTCACGCTGACTTTGACTTTTCGCAGAGAATTGCGTATTTTGATTATCACGGATTTTTTCATGATTTTCACATCGCTTACTCGCACTCACTCTGTCTCACAATCGTGGTCTCTTTCTGGCTGGGAATTTACTTTTGCAGGCGCCAAAATGTCAGCGACACGTTTTCCTACAGCGGCAATTTATCATAAATATTCACACATATTTACTCGCAGAGAAAGAGAGACATGTGTGTGTGTGAGTGTGTGTGTGTGGCATATAAATCCAACGCTTGTTTCGGCCTTAGTTCGCGCCTCGTTCAGCGGTCGCGTTTTTGTTGTTTATGTCGCTGTCAGCGTTCGTTTAATTCAACATTAGCGCCTTGCGGCAGGTCCGAGCTGCCACCGAGCGGCAACTGGCAAGTGGCACTGTATTTTGTGCATGTTTTGGATATAACATATCCATACACATGTATGTAAGTGTGTGTAAATGCGACTGTTGCCGTCATCGCCGTACGTTCTTTTGTATGTTTATACCCCATGGCCATTTTCATTTTCACACGCTTTCAGTTTTGCTCGCGGTTTTTCTCGCTTTTCCAATTGTCAAACTGTCAAATAAATTACAACAAAAAAATAGAAAAAAAACAATGCAAAATATATGCGTCAATCGCACTTTAACCTTTTGTGTACACACACACACACATGCATAATTTACTCACATGTATATGCTCAGTCTTTTTTTTTTCTTTTGTGTATGCTTTTGATTGTTTTTATTGTGTTGTGAGAAGCTGTCAGAGACACTGTTCAACAGGCTTTTGTTTTGACCATGACTGTTAAACAAAGTCTAAGACAAGAAAACAAAAAGTAAACTATTATATACATATATCATAGTGCTGATAAATCTCACTCAATTTAAGATTTATGCTCATAAAACAAATTGCATAACTTGTTAAGTGTTATAACTCAAGTGTTGGAGAACCCAACAGTTTAACATGCAAATATGCAGTACTAGACATTTTATGCGTTTACAGTAATACAAACGCACAAACACAATCACACACACACACACACACAGATCCTATAAAGTCTTGGCCAAAAAGTCAAGCGGATTTTGGCAAGCCAAAAGTTTGTCTATGGCAAAAGCCGCTTAGCCTAGTTAAATAAAAGTGCTAGAGCTGCTCACTTCACACACACTCACACACACAAGCATGCTTTCTGCATACGATTTCTCTGTCTCCACATTCAGCAGGAAAAGACGATGGCGTTAAAGTCAAATTTAAAGTAAATATTCCGTTAGCATTTCAAGTAGAAGAACAAACTTGATATTTGGTTATATGGATTTGTTACCAATTTACAGTCTGTGCAATTCTCTAAGGTCATTTGCTATTATTAAATGATTTAAAACAACGCAACTTTAAGCGGCTTTTTGTATTCGCTCACACAACGTGTGGCATGTGGCAAGCAGCACAGGGTTTACAGTTTTTCAGTATTTGAGTTTTCCAGCTTTCAGTTTACATGCGAATCCCAAAAGGTACGCCATTGGCGGCGGCTGCTGTTTATTTATGGCATCTGATTCTTGCAACATTTTGTTGCCTTCCTCTCCCCTCCCTTCACTTTTTCGCTTGATTTCAGTTTGTTTCGTTGCGTTGTGCTGCGTGTTTTTGTTTTCGCAAGGCATTTAAATATTTAAAAAGGCCTCAAAACCTATGCGGCGCCCAGCTATAAATATGCAATGAACTTGGAGTTTTTTACCAGTGCCCAGCCTGACAGGCTGCGTCTCTCTCTCCCTCTCTCCCTCTCTCTTCTTTCCGTATCTCTAGATTTTTTCAATCAGTGAATTTTGATGACTTTTTAACTAATGCCTCCAGAAAGCAGCGTCGGGGCTAAATGTGTAGGTTAATTAGCAACAGCTGTTGTTTCTCTTCCCACTCGTATTTGGCAAGTTTCATTAGAGCTCGATTAAATTTGAAAACTGAGAAACGAGTCGAGAGTCCAGTACTCAAACTCATTGTCGTATATATTTAGAGTGCCACTAAGATCAAGAAAACTCTCATCTTCTACGGAAGTCGTAAAAAGTTTAACGTGTTCTTAAAGCTTCAAGCCAATAGGGAAGTTTGTCTCTGGCTTTCAAAATCTCGATAAAAGTTTCAAATTGTTACACGGCAAATGACACGCGCTGTTGTCATCTCCTTCAATTTTATTCTCTTCTTTTTTTGTCTGGCTGTGTGTTAATCTGTTGAAATTTGCGTTTTAATAGAAATTGTGTGTGGGTTTTTTCATCTTTTTATTTTTGGATATTCGGATTTTGGGCAACTTTTGTCAACAGGCCGCTGCGCGTGGATGTATAAAAATGCTTATTGCTTTTAAGTACGTGATTTTGCTGTTGGAGTTTTATACGCATTTTTATCTCGCTTACTCTCTGTCTGTCTCTGTCTCTCTTTTGTGTGCGGCAGATGCATTAAACGTATTGGTTTTTACGATTGACAAGCCATATGGGCAGAAACGTGAAGATAATTTAATTAATGTAATGGACATGAACATTTCCCTCAGAGAGGCGCTAGTGCAAATAAAAGAAACTACACACAAAGCCACAGGACACAGGATACAGGACACAGCACAGGACATGCCCAGCCAGGATACGAGCAGCATTAAAAATTTTAATTTTAGGCCCCACATAGGGAGCAAGAAAAACGAAAAGCTGAATGATATACGTAAAATGAGTGTAATAATAACTAAAACTTGTGACATGTGAATAAATGTATGTTAATGCATAGCAGTATTTAAAAACAAAACTGTTATACCTGCACTAAAAATGTTATATTTTTTTTATTGAAAAGAAAAAGCGAATAACGAAATAAATGTTTAAAAAAAAAAACTAAAAATTCTTAACTGTTATACAAACTGTTATACATGCACTAAAAATGTTATGCTGCTATAGGAACATCTTTTATTCAATACTTGTTGCCCTGTGGCTGCCACTCTTTGTTGCACTTTTCATTCATTAGACTCCAGAATGTTGCACAGCTTCATTTCCTGAAACCAAATGCAAATATGCTTGACAAAAATCTATTTGCTCATTGACTAGTCAGTTAGTAGAATGCCAAAAGACAATGCCAATATAAGCTTCTGTTATTGTGTTTTTTCTTTCATTTTTTTCGTACTTTCTTTCTATCTTTTGTTGCGAAATTGAGCGAAGCAAAAGTTGACATAGCAAATAGCAAATGAATACAGGAGCAAGGAGGTGAGAGAAGTTGGAAATGAAATTTACATGCAGTCAAGTCTAATGGACAAATAAGCTTGAAAAAATCATTCGATTGTGAAAATGGAAAATTCAGATTTGTGATAAATATCTTCTACCTGCCACACACAAAAAAAAACAACGACAATGACAACGACAAAACAAACAAAATTGAATAATCGATTAAGTATCTTTATGAGCTCTCAAACACAGTCATGATTTTCCACTTTTTTTTGAGAGTAAAGGCATTAAAGATACGAGTATCTATGCCATATCGGAGAAGCCTCAAACGTTTTAAATTTCATTTGCCTCCACTCAAAATTCATTTCATGCCAACTTTGTTTAAAGTTTTTGGCAAATGTTACAACTTTGGTTTACTCACACACACTCGGAAAAACACAGCAAACATTCAAATGACAAATATTGAAGCATTACCTTATGGCTTCAGAAGATGCCGAGTGGCAAAAGCGAAAGCTGATTTGCAGCACTCGTAACTGCCAAGTGGAACAGGAACAAAAAAATCAAAAGATGTAAGGCCAGAAATATGTAAATGTATGCAGATGTGTGTGTGTGTTACGTGTGTGTGTGTTTTTATTTCAGGGAGCATGCCCAGGCACATAACTCATCATCAAGCGCAATTTGTGTTTAACAATCGTTGGTAATCTTTATTGGATGTCAAGCACACGCCTCTCTTCCCTCTCTCTCTCTCTCTCTCTTCCCTCTCACTCTCTCTCTCGCACTCTTACACTCTGTATCTTTCTCTCCTTCTGTACTATCTGCAGTTTGTGCACCTAAGACATCCGTAGCATTCGCTCTCCAAAGTTATCTACGTCAAGTGTCAGTACGACATGCAGACAAAGGACACACATACACACACATACACACACACACACCTACTCACACACACACACTCCCACACACATTGCGACATATGCAAAGCTGGCGCTTGGCCTCTACTTCTGGTTCTTCAGGAAGCTCTGCGCCTCGTTGAAGCTTTTTTAGTGACAACGAAAGTGTAATTGAGTGCCACACAACAGACAATTCGAATACTTGCCGCCCACACACACACACACACACTGAAGTGGACACTCTGGCAACAACAACAACAGTAACAACAACATCATCAACATCAACATCAACAACAAAGACAATCATGAGCAGCAAAAAAAAAGAAGCAGATTTGTTCAAGAAAATTGCCATTGCCTGGCTTAAAACCACTGCCAATGAATGCGAGAGCCTACTACCATTCCATTCCATTTCGTTCCATTCCATTTTATGCCATTCTGCTTCGTCTTGCAATTCCCATTGCATTCCTTCGCTTGCCTTTCATTTCATGCCATTATGAGTTGTTCTATTTGATTTTTCATTTCCGCTCGCACTCGTTGCCATTGCATTTGCCTCGGCTGGAAAATGGCAGGCTGCCAGGGGGAGGGGCAGGGGGAGAGTGAGAGGGGATCTGAGAGAAAACGGCTTCAGCAACATGTGCATTGTGTTGGATTTGTAGCCTTTAGGCTGTAGGACGTTGAAGGAACTGGAGGAAGGACTCTGCCATAGTTGGACAGGTTGCACATGACAAGCGCAAAAGTTTTCAAGTGCGGCAAGTGTGGGAATGGGAAAAGGAGGAGGAGAGAGGGAAGAGAGGTGGGCGGTGCCTGGGTAATCGAGCACGACAGCATTTGCCATTAAGTTGAGTTAAAGCGCTTGGCTGTAAAGCCCTTCCCAATTTCTGTTTTTCCTCCTCTCGTTTTTTTTTTGGGCGGGGGCATGAGTGAAGGAAAAACGGGTTTTAATTAAAATGCCTGGCATACTTTAAGGCGCGTTGCTGTGTTTCTCGACGAGCACAGAGTTCCGGTTTGCCTACGGAAGGCAATCGACCTCAAAGACGTCGACAGGCCAAAAACCAGCTTGATATTCGCATGTATATTGATTAACGCTTCAACCCACAGCCGAGTGGCAGTATAATGTGCAAAAGAAAACTCCATATTCATACAAAGTTCGCACAAGTTTGTTTGTTTCCCAAATTTTCATATATTAATTGAATGTAAACAAGCTGTATTAAAAATACTTTACATGAGAGTTGAAACGTTATTAAATTATGAGGTTACAACAGTTTGTTTAACAGCTAATGGAAAGGCCCAGACACTCATATAACAGTTGCACAAATAAATATAACAATTGAAATTAAATCTGTCATATCTGACCGAATGCCAATCAATTGAAACTAAATTATATACATGCATCTGACCCCGAAATATACCACATAATTTGTTGGCAGCTTAATTAGGCAGCCTAAACACATACATACATATATCAGCTTACTACACACACACACACACACACACACACACTCATACTCAGCTAATACACTAATTGATTTCTGGTATTTGCGGCCTCACAAAACGCATATTTTAACTGACCCGATGAAAGACCATAATTTGGGTTTGATTCTCATGGCAAATACGAGATATAATGATTGAAAAGGACGAATAATGCTGACAAATTTGATACATATTATTAATTTATATTTGAGGGCGTCTCTCATGTTGCCTTATTCAATTGCATTTGTTGCAACAGCAATAACAATAACAATAGCCAAGCATATTATCGGAATAACGAAGACTAAATACACTTACGATAACTGCGTATTAAATCATTTAATTATATATACAACTCGTTGATTTACAACAAATGAATTTAAATGATAAAAATTAAAAACAATTATTATTTTTCAATTTTTAAATAAAAATGTAAGCCCAACTTTTATATAAAAATTGAAAAATAATAATTGTTTTTAATTTTTATTATTTAAATGTATTTTAATAGTTAAAAATCATTTTTTTTTAAATCAGCCAATAACTCATTTATTTTTTTGAATAAAAATCATAATCGTTACGGTCCCTGAACATTTTTTTTAATGCATTTTTCATAGTTATCACTAACTTAATATTATGATAACATTAAATTGTCTTTGATTTGTACACTCATATTCCGCTTTAATGTTAAAAAAATGTTAGAAAAATATTGAAATAAACTGATTATAGCCTAGGTTAGAATATACGAGCAAGCATATGGTTAAATGCAGGGACAACAATAACTTAGTTTGGCTGAAAGCTTATACAAACGCTAATTGAGTTTATTATGCCCATGTTGAATGAAGGTTGACCAATGTCCACCATCAGATTGATGTACGATAGTCCCGTCCATGGATGGATGCACTTTAGAGCTCTACAGTTTTTCCAGTTCCTGACCGATAACTGAAAATGCAAAACTGCTGACGAATATGTCACGCGCAATCAGCGAGCGCGCTAAGTGCTCTAACCACGCCCCCTCCCTCCCTCCACCGCCCACCGCCTAAAGCCTGTCCCATAAATTAGGGAACATTTTGGGTTTGTTGTCGGAGCTTAGTTCAGGATGTACGCATATTTCAAGGTCTCTAACTTGTCACTCGTAATGAAATTCTCCTATTTAGCATCAGTGGATTAGTTGACAGCTGTCAAAAGCATTGCTGCACTTTTCTCCCCCTCCCTTTCCGTCTAACTTCTGCTTTCTATCTCCCTGTAACTTTTAGAGAATTTAATTAAACTGGAATGGAGAGCGACAAATTGGGTATAATCGTAATGTTAAACCGTAGCTAAGTCTGGATTGTAATGGTATTAAAAGTACAGTGAAAACTTGAGTATGTGAACTTAAAGTCACGGTTGATAAATGGCATAAATGAAATAAATTGCTCATGAGGCTGAAATAGGTAGCTAAATTAACTCCATTGAAAATTGCGAGTCAATAAAAAAAATCAATATAATTAAGAACTTATTAAATAAAACATTCATTAATAAACAACCGCAACGTTTAATTAAAATGGCATTGAACAATAACCAAAACTCAATAAAAATTCAACTGAAACTATTTTAATTACCATCAAACAGTGTTAATCAAATTCTCGAACTTAACCACATAATGACAACAACACGGAAAAGTGAGAGGGTGGGGCTCCATTTACCTGAAACTGTTGGAATTCATTCATTTGTCTAGCTAAAAATGCAAATTAATTAAAACTTACTATTTTTTGCAATACTCAGAGCGTTTGTGGAAGCAATTAATACCAAAAAACCAGCCAGGCAATTGGTTAACCGTTATAATTGATTTTAAAAACCGAATGCATTAAATCAACGTGTCCAGCAACAAATTTCCAAGCTCCAGGATCACGTCAATAACAACAGTTGCACGATTTTTATTTTCGTTCTCCGGGTCTCCAATTACACAGAAAAACTATGTGCCAAAATGCAAACTAAAAATAAATGGGTATTGTTCGAGATGAGAGAGTACGACTTTGATATACCCTGTATAACACAATGAACTTTTGCAATACATTTTGCATTTTTTGTAAATATACCAATTTTAACTTCCCTACAATTCCTTAGTTACAGGGTATAAAAACTAAATATGACAACGGCGCCAATATTCAATAAAAAACCATTTTGTAACCAATGCAAAAACATCAAATGCTCGCTTTGCATGCCTTACATTTTTTCTATCTTTCTAGTTTTTTTCAATATTGCAAACTTTGAAATCGTCACATTTCATGTTGATGAGGATCACGCAAGCGTTCACAGTTTTTTTTGTTCCTGTGTGTGATTGTGATATTTTACATAGCCTGGATATTTGTCAAGCAAATTGGTTAGATATTTAAATAAATTTCCACAAATGTATTTGCACATATGAATTCTATTTTTTGTTGAACACTCCGCTGCTTATTTCGACAATTTTACAACAGCTTTTTTCTGTGTCCAAATGGCAGCTTGCCACATGCACCAATGTGGCGTGCAACATGTGTGTTTGCTATTTCAATTCGAATTACTCTGTTTATAGATTGTAATGCGCTTTAAATTGAATTTGCATACTGCAATTCAATTGAAATACGCAAGTAAAGCGACAAAATCTATTTAAGCTGTTGAAATGCAGACGTATACTTTTATGTGCAACTGTATCTGGTTGTTTAGTTAAATGTAGCTTAGTTAGGTTGCTAATTTTTCTAGAACGAATTGGTTAATGAAATGTAATTGCCCATACTTATCTTATTGATTAATTTCTACAGAATATTTGTAGGCGTTCTAGGAACTTTTTCTGTAATTCTCTAATATCTTAAGCGAAGGTCACATCAGTGGGTGTACACGCAAACAACGTCTGTTGAAAAATATTTAATTAAGAAAAGTAAAAAATTTGCAATACGTTTTTCTCTTTGAATTCTATAGACTTGCCTCGGGGAGTTTAACAATGTCGATCTTCCTAGCACTCTCTCTATTTTTTATTGCCTTTTAATTTGAATATGAAATAACTAAACTACTTATTGAATATAAAGAATTTCTTTGTACAAGCATAAATTTCAATAAATTCACTTGCATAACTCGCTTACTCGCTTTACAAGCTGCAATTAAAAATTGTTTTCAACTCAGGTAAACTAACTTCTTTATTGTTCGATTCAGAACTATGTGCTTGGCGAGTAAATACACCACATTGTAGTCTTGTTTAAGCATTATTACCCACCAGCTCGTAATAATGATGTGCAATTTACGGAGGGTTTTTAACTTTCACGAGCCAGAGCAAATAATTTGCTCCGCCTGTGCACATCATAAAACTTACGCAGCACACATACGACGTGTGGTCCGGGCAATTCATGAAAGGTAGGAAATGGAAAGTGAACTTGTATGGAGCACAGGTAAGAGGCACATGTGTACATTTTTAATTATGCGAGCACTCAGCGAAAACTAGCCGTGAATTTTGAGAGTCCACAACTAACTTATTAAAAACAACTCGGCTGCAGTGTAAATATTTGCTTGAACAAAGCAAAATTAAAGCGACGAACAAGGCCAACAATGGGGTGACCTAATCTCTGGCTGACCATCTTTTGATGGTCGAGTTACTCAGCCAAATTGCTAGGCGATTTGCATGACGATAGGCTGCCTCTACTTTATAAGCATCCTGCCCCCGCGGCGACTGTTGCTTTATATTATATTAAAAAAAAAAACAGAAAAAAGAAATACTAGTTGTAATGCCTTGTAAAGAGCCACAAATCCTTTTTGTAATCCGGCTTTGTGCCATGACGATGATAACCTAAAAGTGTGCAAAGCCGATGAAGCTACAAAAAATGTTTGGGAACTACGTCAAACTACATGGAAATGGAAATGGAAGAGCCAACTTTCATCAGATGTTGGAAAATTGCTTAATTTTCACAGCGGGCAAGACACAAAACACGAAGCGAACAAAAAAAAACCAGAAGAAACAAACCTGACAATATATGTAAATCGCACGCAGTTCGAGTACAATGGGGTCCTAAGAAATATCATTATATGGCTCATTTGTTTGCGCCTCTTCAGAAGCTGCTTATTATGTTCTGATTATTTTTCGCACGCATCTTCTGTGAGACCAAAAAGAACAATACAATATATAGGGAAATGCTATAAACTGCGATGAATTACCAAAAGATACCCTGTACTGAAATTTGGAATACTTTAAAACTTAAAAAAAAAATGTGAATAGATCTAGCAACCAATTTAAACTAAATGGATAAAAAAAAAATATTAATAAATATTTTGGTATATGGCAGTCATATTTTATAGATTTTTATTTACTTGAAATCGAAAACAATTATTTAACGTGCAAACGAAGACAAAAAATACTTAAATCAAATTAAAATAATGTACATTTTAAACTTGAAACTTGAAATTTAATATACATTACTATTTATTATAAAGGAAAGTATATTTAATTCACTCGTTGAGTTGTAATTTCATCAGATCAATCAGAAATATCTACAGTCACATCCAAATATCTAACATCTGAACGAAAAAGCAAATTCAAAAAGACCCTTAAAACTTATTGACCATGAGTGCAGGGTATTGATAGATACAGGGTCACAAAGAACATTTTCAACAGACTTTTTCCCGGCTGTCCAGTCGCTCGTTGTAAACAAATTCATAAATATACATACATACATATATTCACTAAGGAGCCAAACTACAGCTAGGTCAAAGGAATCGTCTTCCTTGCGCATAATTTTTTCATTTCATTTGTTATGTGTCTGTGTGTGTGTGTGAGGATGTGTTCAGGGTGGCACTGCTCGTTTGGCCTCCTTTTGTCCATAATGAGATATCTCTATTTCTCTTTTGTTTCATTTCATCATTTTTTTGTATTTCTTGCCTCAGCTCAAGTGCTCGTCTTTTTTGTTATTATTGTGTGTGTGTGTTGTTTTTGCATTAGACAAATGCCGTTGGGAAATTCGTGCAGCGAAAAAAATCTCAGGGCTCAAACAGCAAATGATGCCGTCGACGTGGCCTTATTAATTAAAACACGCGCCTGCATTTTTCCCTTCCATATCTTTGCTTAGTTTGTATCCCTCTTTCTTTCGCTCTCTCTCTCTCTTCACACACTGTTTCCCTCTCTATCTTCATATTTTTAGGTAATTTAAATTCATTGCAATTTTCGGTCGGTTCGCGTGTCATTTGCATATGAATGACACTGGCGAAAGTGGCAAAAAAAAGGGACAATAGTGAATACAAAAAACCAGGGATCTGTTATGACCCTCATATTTAAGAATAATAAGATGAATACTCTTCAGTCAACAGCTGAAATCACAAAGAGCAAAATCACAAGGAATATAACTGATTTTAGTCTATTTTTAAATTCAATTTATATAAAATATTAATACCTTCACATATTAAGCACACTTAACAAAGCTATTCAAAAGACAAGAATAAAATTAAGTGAATTAATTTTAAGTATTCTACAATATTCTAGAATATTCTGATTTTTTTTTTTATTTTTTTTTTTTTAATTTTGTTGTTATTGACATATGAATGCGAAAACCAACACAAGCCCAGGGAAGCAGCAATCTCCGAGACAATATGTATGTATAAGAAGTGTATAACTCAAACAATATAATTTCAAAAGTTCCAAGTGTAGACGCAATGAGGTTTTGGCTATCGGCCACTTGAATATCAAAGTCAGTAAGTATTTGTATGCTTGGTAGTTGTTGTAGTTGTGTAAAGATTCCCCTCGAACATGATTTTGAGCTTGCCTGTGCAATTGTTGATTTTCTTGCGTAGTAAATGCAATACAAATTTTAAAATCCATGTAAAAGAGTCATCACATTTAGAGGGAATCCTTGTTGGCAGCAGCTGTCTCCTCGTTGGCCGCCACAATGTCCTTTTCGATGGCAGTCTTCATCTTGCGCAAGTCCATCTCCAGATAGATTTTGCGCTCGTATTTGGAAGCCAGTTTGTCAATGACACGGCCTAGATGCTGTTTGAAAATGTCCAATAGCTCATCCTCGTTGGGTGCGCCCAAGAGCTCACCATTCTGGCAGCGCTGAAACTCCTCCTCGGCCAAGGCTTCGGCCAGATTGTCCTCAATATTATCCTGTTTCTTTCGAATTTTACCAATCTCATCGTCCAGCTCGGATTGCTCACGATTAAGTGTCTCGTATTTGAATATTTTCATGTTTAGCTCTTGGGTCAAGACGACGCCAGGATTTAATTGACGGGCAAAAATTTGGGGCAGACTGTGCATCATTGCAAGCGTAACAGTTTGTCCAAGGAATTCAAAATTCAACTAGTTAAATGTGTGCTTAAAATAATTAATATTTAATTTTGGTGTGGAATCTTTTTTTAGCGTGACGTTTAGCAATAAAATTTGAATACAACAAATATTTAAACGACTTCCTAGTTGCCTAGCTCTCGAGAAAGGCCTGCCTTGCCCAGGCGAAATGTATTGAAAAGTAAACCCAAATCTATCTGAAATGTTCAGGCAACGCCAGCTTCAATCGACGTTAATGTTTCGAAATCCGAACAAAATTAAATGCGCACCAATCTCATTTCCGCAGCGAAAGAGAGAGCGACAGAGAGAGGGAGCATTTGTGGAATGAAGCGAAAGAAATGTTGCAAATTAAATTGCGTATACGCACAGTTGCCGCTGCTGCTGCCGCTGCTGCTACTGCTGCGGTAAATGTGGCCACGTCGACGCCGTGCGTGTTGACTCTATCGTTGAGTGCATAAATTGAATAATGCGACCCATCTGCAGTGTCAACTCTGGCCGAGCGATAGAGTTGCCAGATCGCAATATTTGCGCTTTAAATTTATTGAATTTCCTTTGCGGACGTTACCAAACACAGGAAAACGCGCCACATAAACCATCATTTTATTATTACTTTATCTACTTATGCGTACAGTTAACAGTCGACAGTCAACAGTCCAATGATGGCCATTGGAATTTCAGCCACAATTTCACCCGAAAATGCTGTCAGTATTTCAGTTGTAATAAACTGCAATTTAGATGAAGCTTAAATAGTTGGTTTTTTATGCTAATGCCTGATCGTCTGTCTTTTTGTTTGGCAGTTCAATCAAAGTTATTTGAATGCATTCAAGCGAATTGCGAATGAATACATTTAACAATCTGCTGCAAGTTGTTGCCAGTTGCCAGTTGCAAGTTGCAGCTTAGCACACAACTTAATTTACATTTATCTGACTGTCGGCTAACCAAATAAACGCAAAACTTCAACTTTTATTGACATTGCCGGACCACAGACAGAGTAAGAGTCTGAGAGATTGAGAGAGAGAGAGAGGGAATGGGATAGGGGCAATTGAAAATAGTTTGCATACTGTACAGTCTACACTGCATATTTGTTGTTACTTACTTCGTTTTGGGTTAAGATGCTGCAGACCATAGAACTAATCGTAGAATGTAGTTGCATTTTATATATTGTAAAAGTATATTGGTTTTACTTTAATTAATTAAATTGTATAGAACAATTCCCCCAAGGCGACTGTAGATTACGCTTTGACTACTTGCATTTTATTGACTCACTGACTGATTGACTGACTGACTGTCTGACTGACTGACTGATTGACTGACTGTCTGACCAGTGTGTAACCAAACATTTACCACTTGCTAGTATTAACAAGCAGCTCAGACAATTGTAAATGCAAATTATGCTGACTGCCGTTTCTCGAATCTCCATTTTTCTACTTATAAATATCTACCCCACTGTCCATTGAGCTGAAAGTCACGCACTTTTGTCTATCCACTGGGTGCGATTTCTTTCTTTCATTCGTTCCTTTGACAACTTCAGCTTGATTGTCTTCCCGGCAAGTCAATGAACACAATTTGACTATTGCAGACAATCAAAGACGAGGTCCTGCCCTGCTTATTGAAAGCTCTTTAAATTTAATCGTTTAAGGTCACAACGATTCTATAGAAATGACTTTTCCCAATTTCAGTTTATTTCCCAGAATTTCAATGTGAATTGTCCTGTTGACATGGCATTTCTAGAGTAGTTCTTTAAATATAACTCATCGCATTACTGCAATTGTATATTTAAAGTCTCCCCTTTTGAAATGCCAAGTATGTAATTTACCGCCCATTCATTTACCTCAGTGACACTGCAGAACAGAGTTTTAAAGGTAATCTTTTAAAGTGTACTTACACTATATTAAAGAATTTATAGCATTTACCAAACATATTTGAACTCAAATTTCAACTTTTTTATGCACACTTAAATGTTTTAAGCGCTAGACACAAAGAGAGATACTTCTTGGATTTTTCAGAGATGGAAAATCGTTCTCACACAAAGTTTGAGTGTCAAGTATAATGAACATAACATGCTTTTGATTTAGGTTTCAAAAAAAAATAAGTAATTTAAATACTAACAAATAGTTATAAAAAAATATTTCTAGCCTTAAACATTTTTTAACCTTGAGTTTTTCGAATAATAATTCAACAAAGTAATCTTGACATGAAAATGTTTTTAATTACAAGCTTATTTCCGTTTCTTCCATTACAGATATTTCGTTTGTTAACTAGTGTTGCCTGAATGCAAACAATGTCTATCTTATCTGTTCTTACGACTGCATATCAAGCTGTCTAACTGCCTTAGAGCGTAATTGTCTGCATTGCGACTAGAATGCCACAGACACACACGCACACATACCTACACACAAACACACACACACTTGCATATCAAACATATCTTTCGCAATTCGCTTTTCATTTAAATGGCGCCAGAACTTTGTTGCGAGGAGTGCGACTGTTCACACGCTCACAACGACAACAACGTGAGCAACAGCACAGTAACAACAACAACAACAACAAGAACAACTAATAATAATTGCAATTATGTATGTGGCTAAGACACTCCCCTTTTGGCCCTTCCTACAACCTTCCGTCTCAGCTCGCAGTGCGGCATAATTCTGTTGCGCAATTACGTAAATTACCAAAGTGAAATTCAATATGCTTGGGAAAGCTAAATGGAAATGGCAGCCAATTGACTGTCAGGCCGCGCCCCGTTGCCCCTTGTTCCTCCCCCCTTCCTTATGCCCAGCAACTCCCAACTGAGCACTATGCATTATCTTTGTAGACGTCTGTGCTCTGCTTGGCTGCTAATTGCCCATGTTTTACATGATTGAGCAACATTATGGCCAACTACACTCCAACTCGAACTCTCCTGCTTGTCCACCTCCTCCTCCTCCTTCTGCAAATACATGCTTCTCTCAGTGCTCATCCCTGCGATGATTCATTTGCCTGCGCGTTGTTGAACCGTGTCGCCTCGTATTGGCCATGGCCATGTTGATGAGTAGCTGCCACCGTTTCCGCTGCCAGTTGCCAGATTCCATTGTTATCCCAACTTTATTGTCAGCGCATCTATTTTAATACCAATTTTTGTAACCATTTTTTCTTTATAGCGCACATTTTTCTTTGCAATTTGTTTTGATTTATGCTACGGTTGTTGTGTTGTCTTCTTGGCCATGTTGGCCCATTGTTGGCCTTGCTTTCTGGCCTGCTGGTGCTACGAGGATACACTCATCTAGCACCATTGGCATTGGCATAGTTTCCTTATCGTGCTTATCACACTGACCATATTTTATTGCCATATTTGTGTGTGCTCAGCGTGTCTGCCAGGTTTGCTGCCATTTCTGCTTGGCAGGCAAATTGAAAAGGCCTAGAATATTTTTCGCATTAGAAATTGGAACTTGGCCTGAATTGACATGGAATTTAATTAATTTCCAATATTTTGCAATATATTTTTATAAACATTTTCCACTCGAGATTTCAGTTTATATTTTCTTTTGTTTTAGTTTCACGTGTCAGCAAAATGTGAGCGTCGAAAATAAATGGCTACCAAAGCTTTTAGTTGCAGTCACCCAAAATGCTCTTCAAATGTTATTTATAAGCACTTAAGTGAAAGATAAATATACAAATATTTTGGCTAACATTTAGTATCATGGTCAAATCACTTTGCTGACTTTCATTAAATTTCTAAAATAAACATAATAACATTAGATACTAATTAAAATTTAAATTACATTTTCAATTCATTTATTTCATAATTATCAATTTCAAAAAACGATTTAAAATAATAAACGAAATTTGCACAGCCCTTGAAAATAATTTTCGCATCTCACATTTCCGTTGGTCAACAAAAAAAACCAAAAATAATGACAAAAAATAAACACAATTAATGATGCATAAATTGTGGATTAGCTCAATTAATGTTGGTTCTGCCATTAAAGGACACTAAGCAGATTACACTGGCCTACAGAGAGTCGGGACAGACAGAGAAAACAAAGCAGAAATTATGTGGAGAAAACGTGAGAAGCCAGAAGGCTGTTATCTATGTGTATTGATTTTTGTCATTAGATCTGACGGAGAAATTATAAAGAAAAGCACGTGGGAGAGTCTATTGCCAAGTGTGATTGACTAAATGATACCCCTTAAACTAAAGTCACCTATAAAACACTAAATACATTACAAAAATCATTTAATTAGGCCTTTTTGTCTGTTGAATTCATATTCTGTTTAGTATACCCAATCGCAATTATGTACAGGGTATAGACAATTGCTGCTAGGCAGCCGAGACAACAAATTAAACTCTACATTTTGTATACTTGGATTTACAATATTTTTATGCTGCATCCCCATTTATTCATTCATAAAATTTAAATCTAATACTGGCCTGCCTTTCGTTATACAATAATAGGCTTCGTTTTATTCTTTTATGGGCAGACAAGGCGTATACGCGACGGCGCAAATCCCTTTTATGTTCTCAAGTTACCAACCTGTCGTTGAGGGATATTTGCCTTAAGCTTCGGTGCGTCCTTCAGGCCTGTCAAGTGGCGGCAACGTTGCGTATGAGAAAAGTTTAACACTTGCCGCCCGGCAACTAAAACTTGGCCAAGTATCGTCACTGTATGGCAAACAGACACTTTGGGACTACAAAAAAAAACCAAACCAAAATTACAAAAAATACAAAAAATACAAAAAAAAAAAGAGAACGAAAGAAATTGACCGTCATTTGTTTTCTTGACACTTTGAAGAGCGCCCAGTGTCGGCTTATTTTTTATTTCCAAAGACCCAACAAAACGGGTTAAGACAGTGAGATGGCAATAGATACTCAGGGAACCGACTTCATCTTGGACTGCAAGTCGTCGTCAATGACGGGCGCAACTTTGCATAATTTTGTGTCACTAAATAAGTCGCCAGTTGATATTAATAACTCCTCATTATCGCCTCATTCTATTTTTCAGCACACTGTAGAATATGCTTTGTTAGCGCCCACCATTTATCATAATCAAACAAACAGAAGGGTAGGCAGGGGGTGGGGGTAGAATGAGGTACCATTTCTAAAATCGACCTTCAAAATTCATCATCTTCAGCTGCTTCTTTATTCTCATGTTGAGTGGCGTCTCGTTGAGCAAATTAGTGAAAATTTTGGCATTGCAATTGTTATTGATGAGTCGCAATGAGAAAATGAGAGAGAGAGAGAGAGAGAGATATGTATTCTTAAGTGCTTTATTGGTAACATAATAATTTAATTGAATGATTGCATTGTCATCTCTGCACTTAATATCAGACACAAATTACTTGAAATTCAATTTATGCATTTGCCAGTTTCTAGTATTTGCAAAACTTTCATTTACTGAGTACTCGGAAATATAAAATTCAGAAGTTTGATAACTTTCTGACAATATAAGTAACAGAAAGTGACGATGTAGAGAATAATTAAATATGCGTCGAATAAATACAGCTATAATTTGCATGGAAATCGGATATAGAATATGTAGATTCCAATGAGAAATATAAACATCAATTGCAATAAATGATTAAATTCGAAAAATCAGAAAGAAATTCCACTTAAAATTTGCCTTAAATGAAGAACTTCATACGCTTATCTATTTCTTAAATATATTTAATTATAGAATTCAACTACAAACCAAATCTTAATCGAAAACATATCTTACATATTTCATTTAAAGACATTTAGAGTTCATGATCAGGTTTACATGGGCTCTTTACTTCCGTAAGAATATAGTATTAGATAAGACAAAAAAATCAATGTCAACACAGGAAACTATTTAGTGCACGAGTATTTCATAATAACAGATAAGATTAAGTACAAAAATAGAAGCAGCAGTAACTCAAAAGGCAGCAATACTGTTGTCAACTGTGACAGCGGCAGTAAATTATGAACATATGTTCACCGAATTGAACATATCGAGATACAGAGACATCTCAAGGTACACAGAAATGTACTCGTACTCCTATAGCAAATGAATTGTACTCTCGAGGGTATCTAGCAGTCAAATATTGTGATTTGTTTAGCAAGCCATAACTATAAGCTGTTGCACAAATGGCAAATGTTGATAAACGACAAGCAAAAAAAATAAAAAATAATTCCGAGTGAAAATGAACAGAAGAAAATCAACAGATGCTTATCTATTATTTACACTCATTTATCTATCAATATCTAATGCTGTAATGGCAATGGAGATACAAAAATGTTTAAGTTGATTTATGTGCGCAAATTTTTTAACAGTCTGGACATCGTTGGTTTAAAGCATCATAACTTTAAGTAGACGCTCGTCCTTTTCAGTGCTTACAGCAAGTTCTCCACTTCTTTCTCCCTTCCCGACTTTCTTCCTTGTCTATATTTATTCTTAAACTGGATTGTCAACAGAAAACAAATCGCAGCCATCAGTTTTGAGCACAATGTTTAAAGAGCATTTTAAAATTCAGCACCGCAAACGGCACCGAATGTTCAGCATTGTTGTTGTAGTCTTTGTAATTGTTGTTATTGTTTCTCTTTCTCTTAATTTTGTTGTTGTTGCTGTTGTTGTTGGATGGCATGTCTGTATATTATTTCATACGCACGTTGCTTAAGCATGGCAATAAATTTTGCGAAAATTTTCATATGCGTCGTCAACAAATGCGGCAACAACAGAAGCGCAAAGACCTCGACGGTGCCACGCACACCCGCTACGCTGCCCCACCCACTTTGCCGCATGCCACATGCCAACCCCCCCCCACCCCCGTCCACATCACACGCTGTTGCGGTTACACAGGCAATGAAGCATACTTCAAGGCGGTGGCAAGCGAGGGGATTGCCAACCAAACGAAATGTAGCTGACATAAGTCTTGCCCCTCCATCTCCATCTCTCTGTCTCTTTCATCTACAATTTGGCATCTCTCTCTCTCTGATGTTTTGCGTGCTCGCTTCTGGTCTTTGTAATTTTCAATTTAAGCGCTCAACATGTTGCATGCCACATGAGTCTGGTATTTTGCTACCAAAACCATTTAGCGACAAATTAAGTGCGCTCGTATGCGTGTTAATTTCCAAAAAGAAACGCTGCTCAAATTACGCATACGCCGCGTTATGCATCGCATCGCAAGCTTAACGCAATTTATTAAACATTTGCGCACAAATTGTTTATTTTGTTGCCAATGTTTATGGCCAAGTGCCAGTGCCAGTGCCAAATGCTCAATGATGGAGCCCAACAATCGCTGCCCGTTTGCTTTCAGGTTAAGTGTCGAATTTTATGCGACAACAAAAACAAAAGCAAAAGGGAAAAATTATTCCATGCTTTCGAACGGACATTGTACGGAGTAGTTGCCATTTTATTGACAATGTGGCAAAGTCATTAAAACGCAGACGCGAGTGCATTATGACTTAATTTTAATGCGACACGTTCATAATTTTTATGTAGTGGCAGCATATAAAAAAAAAAGGTGCGATAAACACCTTGCAACATAACACGTCTCGAATAATATTACATCATAATTGGCAACTTCAGCTGGCTGGCAGCTGGTTGTCTGCTGGTCACGTCCCATTGTCAGTCATCTCTGCTCGAATTGCCGTCTGTCACTTGCCACATGCCACTTGCCACTGCCACTGCCACTGCGACTGCCACTTGCCACTTGCAACTTGGCGGCTTCATTAGGCAGCTGTCACATGTTGTATGTATGTTGCTAGCGGTTTGTATGACTGTTGACTGCCATAAACGAGCACTACGCTCTGATCACAGCTGGAACAGCAACAATTTAACTCATGTGAGTGTCAACCACAAATTGCATCCCATTTTGGACCACATTCCTGCTGAAGGTATTTAGTAAGCAGCCGAGCAGACAAATACCAAATCAAAGAAACCATTACTAATAGTTACAGTGCCTCCAAATGTTATTGAACTTAATATCAGCAATCAATGGAAGCTAATTAAATGTGCGGCACATGAATAAATAAATTTGCATATACATTCATATATGTAGTTTGATTAGATTACAAATTAAACTAAACATATGTATATTTGCATTCCTTTAAATAAAGAGTAATAAATGTCTTACTAAAAATTTTTCGCATTTATTGTATATTTAAAATTTAGATAATAACTTTAACTTTTAGAATATATAAAGATTATGGTATTCTTCTTAAATTATTTAATTAAATTATTACTATGAGAATAAACTAAAACTATTTTTATTCCATTCTTTAATTTACTATTTACTTTGAGAATATACTAAAATTCTTTTTTTTTTAATTCGGCAAATGTATTAAGTGCTCAAAAGTAAATTTAGAGCTATTTACCTCAACAGAGAAAGCAAATTACAATTTAAGAAATATATATAAAACTAAACTTAAACTTAAAATCTCGAAAAATTATCTAGATGCTATTTACATTTAAAAATGCATTTTAATATTTACTAATAATAAAAATTGTGTAATGTCTGAAAATCTTATTCAAAATCATTTCGCTTGACAAAGGAAAAGAATTTTATTCTTTAATTCGCCTCTTAAAAATCGCATTAAAATATTTATAACATGAGCAGAAAATGTTTTATGGAACACTTCATTTTTATAAGTACACATGAGAAATGCACGCAAAGAGAAAACCAAAAAAGAGGAAACAGTACATGTGTAAATGCCAACGCAGAGAGACAAAGAGAGAGGTCTAAAATATCTTGGCCACAATGGCCACAGGACATGTTTCACTTTCGCACAGTGTGTAATATAAATATGCATCAGTCCAGAGTCTATTCATATGTATAAGTGTACATCTATGTACATACCATATATGCATACTTATGTATTTTTAGTGAAATCCAAAACTGTATTATGCTGCTGGCTTTTGGCTTCTGGCCACTCTCTGAGCATTGAAACTTGAAACGTTGCACTTGCCGTTGACCAAACAGCGCAGCTGTGGCAAGAGAATGAAGAGCAAGGAATGGATTGAGGATTAGGGAGGGAAGGAGTTGCGACTGAACAGAGCCAGACAAAGACAAGACTTACAATCAGACGCCGTGCCAGGGCCAGAGCCGGAGCCAACTAACTGACCAGAGCCAAGTCGGACTAAGTCACGTCATGGACGTCAGAGGATGCTCATTGTTTGCAGACGTAAGTAAATGTACATAAAATTTATTTCAGCTCATGTGTTGTTCCACAGCTGGAGAGAAAGGGGGAGCAAGAGGGAGGAACTGCTCTTTGGGGGTGATGGCAAAAACCATGGAAATATATGCAGATGTGACCAGTTTCTTGACTTTGCCTTTTGTTTAGCAATAAACATATAAGATGTTACAAGTATTCGACAAACCAGACAACAGAAGCAACAACCATAATACAAATGATAACGAGAAAATTTTGTATTCTCCCTCAATCAATGGAAAATCGAAACAAATGCGTTGCATTTGCCAAATTCAATTTGTTTCAGTCGAATTTTATATACGATGTCGTAAGCTTTAAAGATTTCACGCATCCTTCAATATATTCTCGTATATTGATGGTTTGCAGCTGTGAAGGAGAAAAATTCTGTCAGGATTATTAAAGGGATTCAGTTGAAATATTTTAACAATTTCTGGTTTAAGTTTTTACAGCTTTATTTTATATAAAAAATATTTTATATACTTGAATTTAAATCGGGCTGAAACATTTATTTAAATGAAGTGAATAAATCAACAAATGTAACAAAAAGTCTACAATTTTATAAATCTAGTTTGTAGTTTTATGTCCAAGCTTTATATTAACTACATATCTTTTTAAACAAAAGCTCTTCTTAACTTTTTAAAGTGTTTTTTTCATGAGCTGATTTTAGATTTAATTGCATATTGATGCAAATTTTGTAAAATTAGGTCAATATATCTCCATGAATATGACTTGTAAATACTTAATGTACTTATGTACATTTCATAATAAAAATTGAGTTCCAAGTTATGTTGATGATTTCGAACTTTTTTCGACGACTTTCATTTGATCAAAAAACATATAAGAAAAGAAAGAAAAAAAGTTGATATTTGTATTTGGCAATACAATTACAAATAAGTTGATTTCTTGTACAATACCGAGTATGCACAAACATATAGTACATACATACATATAAATGTAGCATTACGATTTCAGGCTTGTATACATGTCGTATGCTCAATATTACTTAGTAGCTTTTCAACTTATGCAAATGTTGGCCAAGGCAAAGAAAATGCGCCGAAACTAAAAGTAATAAAAAATGCTAATTTTATGTTATTGTTGCTGGATTCCCTCACTTTTGTCTGGCTTTTGTCCTGATGTGTTTTTGTCTGCTTTGTGTTGGTTTCCTAAATTTTTTTTTCTTTGCTTTTAAATTGTTGCCGTCATCATTCGTCGTTGTCTTTCGCTCGCTTTTATCTTTGGCACAAAACAGGAAATGATTTATGCAAAATGGCCGACGCGCAACTAATTTAAACTTGCCACACACACACACTCACGCACATCCTGCTTTACACATGAATAGTTCGCTGACACGCCCAAAAAGAACGCAACATAAAAAGTGTCGAAGAATCTGCAACGTTTTTCTTAGCTTTCCTTCATTTTATTTTATTTTAGT
Source organism: Drosophila recens (assembly GCA_037043495.1). NCBI lineage: Eukaryota > Metazoa > Arthropoda > Insecta > Diptera > Drosophilidae > Drosophila > Drosophila recens. The sequence goes on from JBAMBJ010004011.1 coordinate 237,363, forward strand.
TATTTTTTTTTTTGGCCAGTCATTTGAGCTCATATCCTTTGGCTTATTGAAACTTCCGTCGCCGGATATTGAAAGCTTTATTTATGCGAGGGCCGCTTTCCACGAACCTTGACTTCAACTTAAAGCACACCATTGGCCATTTTCCTGGCATTTCCCAAGGCGCACATTAGCTAATTGCCTAATTGCAGTGCAATAGTTTAATAATAATGAAAAATCAAAATCGCATTAAATTCCCAGCATAACACAAAAAAAATAAGAGGCAATCAAATTGATTGTATTTGATTGCCAAAGAAAATTCATGTTGTTGTGGTTGTCGTTGTTGTTTTTCTTGTCGTGCTCCAGCCACAAACAATGCCCCCCGGCATGAGTCATAAATCTTAAGCGCACTTGGCTTCCCCAGCTTCCCCTCCTTTCCCGCCTTCCTGCCACGCCACCTGCAATCGGCAGAGTGTCCTGTGAACGCCGAGTGTTTGGCATTCCCCGGCACAATGTCCAAAATGCACTGCAAATAATAGAAAGAAACGAAATGCAGGATGGGAAAGCTGTGTGCTGAGAAATAGCGACATCTTTATGCCCTATCCCCAGGTGAAGACATTCAAAAAGAAGTTGTTTTCAGTTGCATTTATGTTTATTTTGCGTCTCCTAAAAGTATGCAATGAAAGATGAGTAAATCTTTATTTGAAGTGGGAATTATACAAATCTTTAGGTATTTCTTTATTACTATTTTATAAGAAATAATTGGAAATTGACAAGAATTTACGAGTTTACTAAATATACAAGCTGTTGGCTAATTTCTCGGAATTTTAAATACTTCCTGATTGGTTATCTTTTTATTTGCACTGCAAGTTAAACTAAAAGTTATTATACTCTATTCTAATGTCTAGAGCGAAAGTAAGGCAACTGAAAGCAGTTGGTATAAAAAAAGATCTAGTTCTCCAGCTTCCCCTACACCTCCCTACACTCCTCCCTTTGCCATCTTTCAATTGCGGGCATATTGCTTCGATGGTTTCGTTGCCGGGTGCATTAAAAATAAACGACTGTGGCCAGCGCTCAATTTGGAATGAAATTGGCGCAAATACCAAAAATTTATACAATGGCAAATGCAGCAAAAGCAAAAAAAAAATAATAATAAAATGGGAAGAAAAAAACAACTAAAAAGGAAATAAAAGGAAAAAAGGAAAGAAAATATACAGGAAAAAAAAGCAGACAGCAGTAGAGCACAAATTGAAAAGCCATACAAATCAAATTGCGTGGGTGTGCGGCGAGTTTATTTAAGCGTGTGTGTGCGGTGTGTGTGTGTGTGTGAAAGTGTGTGCTTTTGTGGGTTATATAATTTATAAGCGGCCATCAGGAGTGCTCATTATGTGGCACAAAATAAGTAAGTGGCACTCGTTTATACACAAAGTAAACAACGTGCCAAAATGCCCGACAATGTTCTCTCTCTTTCTCTTTCTCTCTCTCTGTCCATCTCTCTGTCGCTTTTTGTGTGGGAAAATGCATAAAACTGACCAGCACGAAGGGCCATAAATGAGCCTTGAAGTACACATATCTCTCTCATATGGCACTTAAGTTGGTTGCCATTCTCGATTTTTATATAGCACGAAACTCTCGTTCATCCTCTCCCTTCAATCATTCCATTGTCTTTGCCTCGATAATGCAATCAATTTGCCTGCTGTTGTCACAATTTTCTGCAGCAGCCACAAAGAACAAGGCACATAGTACAAAGTGTTTCAATAACTTTGACACTTGTAGTAGTTGTAGCTGCAAAACCAGGGCAGTCATAATTAATAATATTTGTGGCTAAAAAAAATTTTAAATTAATTTTTTTGATTTAATAATTAAATCTTTATTTAAATTTATGAAATTATGCTGCCTTATTTGAAATATCTTTAAAGTCAGATTATATAAATTTAACTTTATTTTACCTATATTAAAGTAGTCACATATCTGTTGAACCACATCGGAGCACATTTATTATAATTTTCTCCAGCTTACTGGCAAATTCACGACCCAAGGCAAATCAAGCAGGACTATTCAAGTGAGTCTATTTAAAATCGATTTGCAGCCCTGCCTTGAAGCAATTGCTGTTCAAAGAATACCCAGAGCATTGCTGCATAAATTATTGCCAGTGTCGAGTGCAAGTTAATAGATTTTTCGCTTTTATTTTTTCTAATGCAAATCAACGACAGCAAAGGGCAATACGCGAGGTGAGCCAGAGGCAGAGGGCATCGCTAAATCAAAGAAGAAAATGCAAAGAATTTCGCGCAAAATTTAATTACTGAACTGAACCCAAAAACTGAACTGAACTTCTGCGGAACTGCATTGAAAGCTACGCCCCGCACCAGGAGCAGCTAAGCACAGTTGGTGGCAGAGTTCTGAAGAAGGACGAAGACCAGAAGGGGGGAGAGATGGGATAGCTGAGTGAGCTCAGTTTGGTTTGTTTATGCATATTTCAGGAGGCGAGGCTGCAGCGACGTTGGAATTGTAAGTAACTAACAGCACAAGCTGTTGCCATTGTTATTGTTGTTGCTGTTGCTATTGTTGTTGCTGCTGTTGCTGTTGCTGCTGTTGCAATAACAGGAGCAGGAGATGCCGCTCAATGCGCTCGCTGCCTTAATGACCGTTTCGGTTCGACAAGCCCGCCCTTTGACCTTTCGCCGCACATTAACGAACTGCCAGACTGTTGCGACAGCGAGTCTTTTGCATATTCATTGGTCAGTCCAGAATCGAGCACCAGGCTGAACCCAATGCCCAACCTTGGGTCCCATTTCCCTGTTAAAACATCTTTCTTTCTATCTTGCTTTGAGCGTAAATATTCCAAGTACTTTAAACAATTCATTAATTTACATTACAAGGTCCCACTACAGCTTCGCTTGAAGCTGGAAGCGGATTTCGAGTTTTAGATAAGAACGGTCCGGGATGTCGCGTAATGTAAATGAAAGTGTCTTCTTGAATAATCCAAGTTAAATTGAGATAAACTAAGCTGTTGCTATTTAATATGCAATTTGCTGTATCGGAAAAATAATCAATTATGATTAGATAATTAGAATATCATAGATTTAGATTTCAAAAACAAACATTTTATAGATTTAAATAACTTGTATAAATGGGAAAATTACACTAGAAGAGCAATTTGCTGTATAACAAAATATAACTACTTTTCATTTAAGTTAATATATAATTAATGCACCATTAATTTAAAAATCTAAAAATTTGTAAGTTCCATTTAAAACCAAAATTTTTATTTATAATTTTTCAATAATTAATTACATAACTTTGAAAGCAGAATTAAATTTGATTAGAACTAACATATTATATAGATTTATGTAGATTAAAACAATTTAAAAAAAATATAAGATTTTAAATTAAATTAATTAAAAAATGTCATACAAAAAATGCTATTTGCTGTACGAAAAATATAACGAATTTTGATTAAATATCATAGATAGACACAAGTATACTTTTTATAACCATTCTAGACACTCCAAACCTTTTTTTTCATATCTGAGATCGAAATAAATTATTAGCAGAGAGTCAAGTCAACATACAAAGTTTCCAATTTCCCACTGGCAATTGCACGTTCTATTTTCAGCAATCTGTTTATTGATATTGATTATCCGAAAATAGAACAAAACACCCAATCTCCCATCACAATTCAATGCAATTATTTTGAACAATTTCCCAGTGCATTTTGCATAAAGCAGAGGCAGCATTTTCGGGTCGGGGCAGACATTTTGTATCGCCACTAAAAGTATGCTACAATTTTTTGATTTATATAAAGATTGATGCTGAGGTGTTTTTAGCACATCAGCACACAAATTAAGCTGAAAATAGCATGAGAAACAAACAGAACGAGTGAAAACAACTGTTAAATATGAAAACTCATGATGGTCATCATTTCAAGCTAAATGCTTCGCCCATTCGCCCGGTAATTGCCAGCGAGAACAACAGCAACAACTAATACGAAATGCCTTTTGCTTTCTGCTGTTCTGTTCTGTTTTGTACTGTTCTCTGTTCTGTTCGTTGCAATTTTCCATTTACAGTGTTTAATGGAAAAATCAAGCCATCAGTTTTTCAGCAGTGCTTATGCTTCTCCAACCTCCTTCTCATCCTCCATCTTGTTCAACTGGCAACATTGCTGTCTCTGCTAATTGCAACAACAATTGCAATGAACTAACTGAATCTGAAAGCGAAAAACTAGGCCAGAGCCGGCGCTTGGGCTTGGACTGGACGGTCAGCTCCTCTGACGAGGGATAACAAGCTGGGTGCAAATTTTACAAATTATAATCGTCATTTGTCATGATGCCTCTAAGCAAGGACTCTTGGTGTGCCTGCCTGCCTGCCTGCCTCCTCAAGCTCAAGCTCATGCCTGGCCAGGCGAGGCCTTCACCCACATCGCATTTTTATTGACACATTGAAATGACAAGGGACACAAACAGAGACAGCGACAGAGACAGCAGCAACAACAGCAACAATGACATCCAGTGTTGATGATGACGACTAAGAAAACTGAATTAGCAATTCACTCAAGCTCCATTTCTGTCCTCAATCTCTCAGGCACGTCGCCTGCAACGCACTCCAAAGATTTCCAAGCCAGGACGGCATTTCTGCAGTGTATCAAACAGCATGCCACCAAATGCATCTCGCATTGTCATGCTCAGATCCTCGACATGCCCAATATCACAGTATGCCATGAGTCCACTGTCCATTAGCCTCTCACAAGGCGTTCCAGCTAACAGATTCTGATCATATCGATAAATGGAAACACATAGTCGGAGCTGTTGTCGCTGCAACAGCATTGGAATCATCTTTCTCCAGTTCACATGTGTTAGATCCAAGTCATCTTTCTGCTCGGCGAATCCCACAAATTGCAGTTGAACCAAGCTCAGGCAAATTCCGCATAGGATTAACAGCTTAAAGCATAGGTAATCCATAATTTATGATTTGTTTTTCTTAGTTTGAACTTTTTATTTAATTTTGCAAAATTTTTTAATTAATTTTGCAGCCAAAAACCCGTTTAAACGTTCTGAAGCTTCAAAGCCAACTGTGCGCTTCTATCTCGGACAACTACGTGACTATATGGGCCCGAGTTCTTCCTTAGTCTAATATTGCCGAATAGCTGATTTAATAAGTGCTGACGTGCAAGAGATTAGACTCGTAAGTAATTTGAACTACGTCAGTATTGTTTTGCACTCGATACTATAAAGAAGTGACGCATCAGAAATAAGATTTTTGAAAAAAATATCCAAGAAATAATAATATTATGAATTAAATATAATATAAATATTTATAAAGATACTTTACAGAGTATTGGCCAGTTGAACACACTCAATTGCTTTACGTCCACTAATAAAGTTAAATAACTTTTGAGCTTAAAATTCAATTTAATGCTGCAGAGAAATCAGCGTAAATAATTTGGAATGCAACGATTTTAGCATCTCAATATGGCATTGCAGCCATGGGAATGTTTAATGTTTAACTTGGTTTTAATTTCTGGCTATTTGATATGCTACGTGACTTTCGGATGGTTTCAAATGTTGAACGTGGCCTGGCGTTCGGGCTTTGGCAAACTTTTATTTGTTCGAATGCAAATGACATTTAACTGCATGTGACATCAATATTTAGATTGGGTCAACAAATTCACTTAAAATATACATTTAAAATTAGTAATAATATTTATACAGCTTCGGTGCAATTTGTTATGTTCAGCAAACTAATATTATGAATTCATTTAATTAAATTATGTCTAAACATGATTTACATGTTTTTGGATAATTTCAAATCATAACTCAAAGTATTTTTATATTAATTGCCAACTTGTCAGCGCTCTATAAAAATGCTCTAATCGATTTAAAATGTACGCTAAATTAATTGCTCAATGATGTAGAGATTATTCATAAAATATTTATCGAAAATTGAGCTCGATTTTTATTAAATTTAACTTTAAATTCAATGGATGAGCTAATTAATTTATGCAATTTAAAATAAATATCAATAATTGAGCAGTAAAATCATCCGCGAATTTCAGAGAAATTTTAAAAAACAAAAATAAACAGCTGTCATTTAAATTTAAAGTTATTTTTTTAGTGGGATTCGTATAAAAACATTAAACGCCAACGACAGCTGCAAAATATGATACACATTTTTGTTGTCTCTTTTTCCGTATGGTTTTTTTTTTTATATTTTGTTGAACGAACCATAAATCCTTGGCAAAAAGTCAAACTAATAAATGTAAAAGGGACATGCAGAGACGCATTACACAACTAATTGGAGTTGGAGTTGTAACCGGGATACGGGATAGGGTCAAAAGCAAAAACATGTCCGCAGCTGTTGCCTGCCGGCCAGTCAGAAGGGGGACGAACGTGCCAAACAAGCCGCAAAAAAAGTAAAAATATATATTCTAAAAATATATAATAGATATATGTAAAACAAAGAAGAAAATATTAAAATTATAATTTTTTAATAAGACTCGTAAAGCGAAGAAAGCTGCAAATATTGAGAGACGATATAAAGTGGTTCCAGGAAGGTTTGGGAAAGCTCACTGAGATGGACGTTAAGGGGTTGAGGTTGTCCACAAAATGGCGCAGCGGCCATTTGCCGTTGGCCGGAAACAAATTACAGCAAACAATTTAAAAAATGTTTGCAAACAAACAGAAGCAACAACAAGAAGCGAGCAGAAGAACAGGAACAACAGGGAACAACACAAAAAGCGGCAGACAGACGGAAATGTTATCTAGGCAATGGTAAAGACAGACTGCCGGACAGACAGACAGACAAAAAGAGAGAGACAGGATATACAATGGAGCAGCAGCGCCCAAGATAAAATGGCCCTTTCAGTGGCAGAGACGATGTCCTGACTGGTCGCTGGTTCCTGCTGTTCCTGCTCCTGCTCCTTTATGATATCCGTTTGCTATTGCGGTGCTGCTTTTAACCTTTTCGTTTCACTTAGTTAAGCAAAAAATGAAATTTTTATTGCCAAAATGCATAAATGAATAGAAAATAGTTACACAAACCGAAACAGCACAAAACCCACAGCCGGAGCACAGCCACGACAGGCAGGATACTCAGGACACAGACACAGGATGAACGAACAGTCACCTGCAACTGTTTCTGCACTTAGTTTACTCTTTGACTTTTTTGCTGCCCTCTGCGAAATTTTTGTTTCCAACTTTTTTTGTTGGTAGGGTTGCGAGCCACACCTTGGCAAAATGTTAACCTCAGCACTAAATCTGAGCTAGCCTAATAACTTGGCCTGCCTGTTTGTCTTTTCTAATTCGGTGATACTCTGCACCAAAAAGGCATAAACAATTTAACAGATAAATTGGCATGGAATTAGGAAATAAAAAAATATTATTTTTGTAATAATAAACTGCATTTAAATTGCACTCTCAACAAAATAAAACGCATTTAATTTATTAGTAAGATTTTAGAGCATTTAAATGTCGACTCTACAAAAAGCAGTAAAACTTTTTTGCCCAGTTATTGCTTTTGGTTTTAGCTCCTTTGTGCTTTCTGCCAAGTTTTGATGACCTGCAATGATTTAGACATTAGACGTGGGAGCGACAAATGAAGCTGCAACAGCTACAATCAGGCTACTTGCCACACTGTTGCCACGCTTTTGCCACACTGTTGCCCTGCGGCCTTCAATACATGCGAGGAGCATGCGTAACTTTTTTGTAACATTTCAATTAACAAATAATAAACAAGCTGGCAACAAAAAGCGCCGCAAAGCACAAAAAATATATACTGAAAAGACTAGTAAAAAATACTCGAAAATGTTGCAGTGCCAACACTAAAAAATAGAAAATAGAAAAAGAAAAAGTTGTTTCGAAAGCAAATCAGAAAGTCATCAGTATGCCGAAAATAGGCGATTTGCATTTGGGCCAATGAAGAGTTGGTCCCAAAGGAAAGCTGAGTCTCAGCCTCAGTTTCTCAACGTAGCCTGCGCACTTTAAAAGTAATTTATCTTTTTTTTTGCTTTGCCTTTGATGAGAGTGTGTGAGTCCAGGACTCAACATGCAATTTGCATACAAGTTGCATGTGCTCCAAGTCCCGTTGGCATAAAATTCACTTCGTTTGGCATCAGTAGAAACTAGCTGATGTTGTTGTTGCTGTTGTTGCTGTAACTGCAGTTGTTGTTGTTGCTGTTGTTACTGTTGTTGCAGGCATTGTTAATTGCAGCGCCTGCTTACGGGTAAGTTTTCAATAATGCGGAAAGCATGTTGCCAGAAAATTTCTTTTGTGCATCAATCCCTAATGACTTTCCATTGTTCTATCTGGGTGGAAAAATGTGTCAATTTGAGAACTTACTTACTTAGCCAAAGTGCCAGCCAAGTTAGCTGGTGTAAATATGTTTAACGCTTCACATTGTGGATGAGCTGCACTTAAGCGAAAGTTTTATTGAACTACTAAGTCTATACTTAGAAAGATGGAGACTTACCCCCTCCCCCTCTTGACAATTTTGATTCAAGAGAAATGAAAGCGAAAATTGGCACAAAGAACTTGCTCAACTCAACTCGACATTTATAAGAGTTGATAATTAGGTAAACCAAACCCAAAAGGAAGCTACTAAAGAGTTGATGAAATTTGTTGAAATCTTTCCTTTTTACTTTTCACTCACTATCCCTTTTATTGGCTTAACGGTCTGCCTATTTCAACATGCATTAATTAACATTTCAATGCACACTCAATGCTCGCTCAATCATGGCAAATTCTGTATGGCCAATAGCAAATTCAGACCGGAAAGCCATACTTGAGAACATGATTATGCCAGACACACTGCAAATTAAATACCCTTAAACCGTGTTGATTAGGATATGTGTAATTAATTTAGTTATTTATTTATTTAAAAATCAAATATTGATGCCTCTAATTAATTCATAGTTTGAAAATATTCAATAGGTATTAATATTAATAATTACAATACACATTACAATATTACAGGTAGCTGTAAAGAAAAGTAATCATAAATTAATTTAAAACTTAAGTCTAATAATAATGTAAATGTAAAATGTTAAGTCTAATAATAAATAAATATTCAATATTTATAATAAAAAACCCTTTTTTTAATATTAAAAACAAATTTTTGAATACAAATTTTATTGTTTTTATTTATTTAGTCTAAGCGGTTATGATCAGATCTAGTTTCCAAAATGAATAAATTACATTTTTATTACTTTGAATTTTTATAAGTTCTATGTAAGTTCTTAATTTCTAGTCTTCTTTTGTTGATAATGGGAAACCCATTTTTTTAATATTAAAAAAAAAAATGTTAGTAAAAATTTTATTATTTTTATTTGTTTAGTCTAAGCGGTTATGATCAGATCTAGTTTTTAAAAATAATTTATTAAATTTTTACTACTTTGAATTTTCATAGGTTCTATGTGCATTTTTTATAGACAATTTCTTTTATGAAACCAAACTACTTTTCGGCTGGTTAGCTCCACAAAACTTTCTTCTCATTTCTCGACAAAACTGAATACCTGAAAGTGTTATAAAAAAAGTGCGAAATTGTGTAAAATAACTAGATTTAAATTCTACAATATATTTATAATAAACCAACCATTTTTTGGATAAACTTTTAACATAAATTAAAAAGAGTTTTTATATTTTCAGAGTTAAAACTATTCGTAACTTAAAATGTACTTTGTAAATTTTAAGATAAAAGCATTATTCTCTTTGGTAGGGTATAACACACTCACACACACTCACACACACAAAGATTGAACGCACGATTTGCACTTGCAGCTAAAGCTAAATAACTCAACGTAGACGAACATATAGTGAATATGTGAGTGCTTCAAGTGTGAGCTCTATATAAATACTAGAATGTAGTGTACAATGTAAATGTAGTTCCTCTTCTGGCCAATACACAGACAAGCACACACACACACACGCAGAAACACTTACTCATACATATGCAATGCTGGGTAAGTATTGACATTTGTTTACGTTGCGCGTGAATAAGCCAATGAATGATTGGAAAACTGTGAATGATTGAAGGCTTTTGTCTGAGTGTAATTTAATTAAACAAATCAAAGCCTTGCCTACAAGTGTGTGTGTGTGTGTGTGTTTTTGTTTGTGTGTGTGTGTGCATAGGGGTGCGTTAAGTGTGCGATTTTCCGTTAATTGAAAATGTGTTCAGCGAACGCGAACAAACGAATTGTGTGAAAGTTTATTCAGGATTCAATTTTGTTTAAATAATTAACAGGCATTTGAATGCTTCCCATATACAATATTATTGTTGTATTTATGTATTGTACTTGTCGCATTTTGGATGTAATTTATGTGGACATTTCTACAATACACAAAATGCCATAATTATGAACATATTGTTGACTGCTTTTCGGGCAACGCAGCGCATAAAGCCAATTATATTAAATGGCCTTCAACACTCTAAACAATTTTTTTATTGCATGTAATTCGCTCTTAGACCTGTTAAGTGGTATGTAAGAGAGTGTTTATCTGTGTGTGTGTGTAAATATAAATCATAAAAACACGTAAACACATTTAATTCTAACACGAAATGAGTGTTAAGTATAATTACCATATTTTATGGCATTTCTATGTTAATTGAAAGAAAATTTGTGCTTTATTTATTATTTACAGTTTAGATTTAACACATTTAATTATTTATTACTTATTTTAAGCCAAACATTGTCTGCCAAATTTATTGTTTATTTTAGTTTAAGCCGATTACACACACACACACACTCGCATCTCATATGCATAACTTTCACAATGGAATCCATTGAATTTTCAATTAGTTGCTTTATTTTCCTATTTTATTATTACAGCTTGCAGCTAGCTAATTAAAACATGCACATTAATAGCTGGACGGGTTTTATTTGAATGACTTAAACTTTGAATTGAGTTTAATTTCTAAGGTTTAATAGCATCAGAATTATAAAATGTTGCAAAATATTTATAAATGATAATAATTTTTGGAAAATGTCAAACACTGGTATTTAAATCATATTCGATTTATAACAGCAATTAATATTGAGAAACGAAAAGCTTTAGACAAGCATATTTGTGTCCTTTGTCTAAGGGTCAACTCCTTTTTTTCTAAGGCTTATCCATTTTACCGACAAATTCAGTCGCTGTGCAAAAAATATGTTAATTATAAGTTAAGCCGGTGCATATCTGAAAATATGTTTTTTTAAACTACATACTCTAGATTCACCCAAATACCTGCTGACAAATGAATTTGAACCACATTTGAATCTACATACTCGTAGTTTTTGCATTATTATGCGTATTTCATTATTAGCTCTTATCAGAAAAGCCAACGAATTACCGCAAAATGTGCATAGCAAATACCAAAAAACCGTCAAATAAATAACTATAAATATGTGAATATGAATGGAAATGAATGTTATGTTAACCATAAAATATTCTTGAAACAAGGCGCTTAACCTTAATCGTTGCAATTAAAATGCATGAAATTTGCGATAAATTTATTCACAGTGCGAAACAGAAAACCACAAAATTTATTTTGCACATACATATATAGTACATTTTCGATGATGCTAAGCAACTGAGCAAAAACCTTTAAAATAGCTATTAAATATTATTAAATGTGAAATGCCAAAAACAATTGCAATTACAACATTTTTGTGCAACCTAATGGCTGACACATTCCAAAATGGAACTGCATCCGGAGACAAAATGGCGTATGTGAACTATTACATGGCAGTGTGACCTTGCGAAAAATAACACAAAGGGAAGCTGCAGTTATAAATAGTCCTTCTCTCAGTCCTTGTGTCAGCAACATATGCTCTAAGAATTGCAACCACTTCAAAAATAATGGTCAGCAAATATCGATAAACGAAAGCATTGGGAAATCGACAAAGGAATACTCTGAAATAGCTGATAAGATAAGAGAACTGAAGTCTATATATGTAGTATTTAGAATTCTCTAATTTTATGTGAATCTATTTATTTATTTATTTAATGTCAACTAAATTTGTACAGAATTAATTTAAAAAAAAACTAAAGTAAAAGTTTAGAAATATAAAAAGTTATGTAATATTAAATGAACTAAAATTTAAATTTAACTTAAATGATAAAAAATTAAAATTAAAGTAACTTTTTTAATTCTCAAAAAACAATTCTGTATTTTAGAATCTCCCATTTGAGAGGTAATCATCTACAGACAAACTTACTTCTCAATAAATAAAGGTATGCAAATTTGATAAGTAGCTTAAAGTATCCGCACAAAATAGAGTGTAGAAGATGCGAAATTGGCTTAAATTGACAGCTCAAATTGCAGTTTGTGGTCATAAAGGCTAACAAGAAATGGGAAAAGTAAAGCAAAAATAGAAAAGAAATTTGGTAGTGTTTACTAACTGCAGGTCTACGCCATAAACTTACGGTCTAGTGACATTTTCGAGTTGCACAAACTTTGCCTACACATTTTATCCATATATACATATATATTATATTCGTAGAAAAGAAAAATCAGAAACTATTTGCGACTTATCGCCAAAAAATGGGCCATTGAATAAATATGAAAGCCAATGGCCATAAATATTTTCTGATCGGCTTTTCATTTCCATTTCTATTTTCCTTTTCTTTTTTTTGCCTCCGTCACAAATGTTTTCTTTTTTTTTTGATGTTTTTCGCTCTCGGTTTTGCACATGGCGCAGAAAATATTTGCAGCGAGCGCGCGAGACACGTTAAAATCATTTATGCCGCTTTAAAAGCCACAAATGTCGGTTTGCCAGCGACCGGCTGACAGCTGAGCAACATGGATTTTTTGTTTTGTGAAAGGGATTTGCACGGCTGTAAAGTGCGGAGCTGAAAAGTACGACCGTACATAACGTATACGCCATGCCGCGTATACTTTTACGACGATAGAAAACGCGACGCGCAGCTTTACGATGCCCGCATCATTTGATTTTATTGCAAATGGGCCGAAGAGCGGCTCACAAGTGTCAAAAAAAGGAAAACAGAAAGCCAAGAAAAAGTAACAAAGGCAAACATATTTAAGATTATCAAAAATATGAAGAAAAGAAGAAAATGAAGCGATGCGGTGGCGTATGACCAACGTGGCCCTGTCCTTGAGCCAGTTGCGCCCTTTTGTTTGTGATTAATGCGATGATTCCGACAATGCCGCGTATGCAACGAAGCGCAGCACGTCAAATGCAAATAACCGGCGGGTTGAATATAATCAAATCGAAATGGCAACAACATCAAAGTTGACGACAACGGAAACTGCAGCTCGACAAACACTGCACTGAAAAAGGAGGCGTGTGAGGTGGTGTCTAACTATATACGATTGTGTGTCTGTGTGTGTGCCAAGGCCAGAAAAATCAATTAAATTATGGAATTTCTATGCAAGTGCTACACAAAATTCACCCAGATTCTCATCTGCTTCTGTTTGTTGTTGTTGTTGCTGTTGTTGCTCGAGCATTTGCACAAAATCTGTACGGCTTAACAAATATTTTTCTGTTTTATTGACATTTTCTATTTCAAGACAGACAGTCAGACAGACAGACAGACAGACAGACAGACCAACTAGCTAAACATACCAATATTTCGACAGGTTATTTTCAGTCTTTTCAGCAGAAGAATTTACAAAAATGCTGCATACTTTTGGGCGTCGCATTAGCATATGACAAATATTGTTGCGAAAAATCGAAATGCATTTTCCGATTTTCAGATGTCAAGGGGACTTCAGAATCGAATATGAGACACTTTATTGAAATAACATTCAATGCTGCAATAAGTAAATATGCAAATGCCTTAAATGCATTACAGAAATATAAAATAACAGAAGTTATACAAAAGAATGATGTCAAATTCTTAAAAATTAAAGCTAAACTTATGCTTAATTAGTTTTGCAATTTATAATAAATTATCAGGGACTGTAATTATTATAAGTGTTACAAAAAAAAAATTTTAAATAATGATTTATTTAAAGGTTTATAGATTTGACAACATTATTAATAAATTTGAGTTATACTTTTCTGCTCAACCAATAATCATTATTTTTGAGCAAAAAACTAAAACTTAAAAAATAATCAGTATTTCATGAGTTTTATTTTTTGCTCAAAATAAAACTCAAGTTGTAATTTGGACTTTCTCTTAGGGCATAAGGGCAAAAAGTATGTATTTATATTCCTAGTCAGTAAGCCAAGACAAATTATAATAATAATTCAATTAAAAAAATAATTTTTGTGGAGAGCATTAAATTGAGCTTTGTCGAAATAACAAGTTTTATTTTGAGCAAAAAATAAAAATCATGAAATAATGATTGTTCTTCAAGTTTTATTTTTATGTTCAAAAATAATGATAATTGGTTGAGAAGTAAAGTATATGTAACTTAAAACTTGAAGAATGTTTAATAATGGTGAAAATTCATAAATGAGCCATCAAGATGAATATTGGTATTTTCTCGCTATCTCAAAGTTATTATAAGTGAAATAATTTTTGATAACAAAAAAAAAAAACAAATAATCAGTCCCTCTAAATTATTTCTTTATTTTTATAGTTAAGAGATTTAAACCATTCTAAAGAAAAAAAAGATGAATAAACTTATATAATGATGTCATTTAAACAAAATGTATCTACTTACCTTTTACTGAACAATACATTTTATTACAATTACGCAAATTGCAGCTGCATTTTTCTCTGTAAAACCTAAAGTAATTAATTGTTACTTAACTTGTGGTTTATTCAAAGACTTCAAAACTATTAATCCGAACTGCGATAAATTCAAACTGCCAACTGGCCGACACAGTCCATATAAGTCTGGCGTGGCAAACACACGAAATGCCCGCAGATTGCATTAAAATACGCCGCAAATACACAGATCTCTATACGGAAGTAAGGTGTTGGTTAAATACACCGAATCTCACAGCAATGGAATCGCAACACCGAAGAGAGCTGCTCCAGCTGCGACTGCTCATGCTGGACAAGATCGACGAGGAGTATTATATCAGACGTTATATAAAACTGCGCACGCGTTGAGACGAAACAAAGAAATTCTATAGTTAATTATTATTGTTTGAATCAGCATCGAAAGCTGATCAACTTTTAATGTTTTGCGTAAGGTTTGCATAATGAATGTGATTCGTTTTGCTTGTTAATTTTATCATTATATAATTATAATAGTACAATAAACATAATACATAATAGTGATAGTGAATTTCTCTTTCATGCTACGACATTCTCTTTCTCTGTGTGTGTTTCCTTCTCGAGTCATACATAGTATATAGAATATTTATATGGTATTATATAATATATATAGTATAAATAGAATTAAAACATTTTGTTTGCTTCTCATCGTTTCGCACTTATTTAAAAAACTTAGTTCTTGACGCTTACTCAGATATTTGCCCAATTTTTAAATTTCAACAGAAGTTTGACAGAAAAGAAAAACATAAAATATTCCAATCTCAATGTTAATAAGTAGTTTGGCAAATGATTAATTAACTGCCACGATTACAAAACAAAACTCAACAAAAGAATAAATATTCAAGATTTAAATCAAATTTCATTAAGGATTATATCGATTTTGGGAGGAGTAAATTAAAGTTAATGCGGTTTAACCGCTGCTGCTGCTGCTAAATAGGAATGTTATTTATTGACGGCATCGTTTTGCATATGATATCCAGGCGCCACTGCTGCTGCCTGTGGCATGCCCCCGAGATGCGCCATCGACATGGCTGCCATTTGCTGGTGCATCTGACTAAAGTGATCGTTGTGATTGTGTGGTGGTTGTTGTTGTTGCTGTTGCTGTGATGGTGGCTGTTGCTGTGGGGGCATATAACCCTGTATAACTGGAGGAGCTCCATTTGGTGCATAAAACTGTTGCGGCTGCGCTGTAGCAGCTGCCGGCAAATAAGCCTGTGGCAGTGGCGCCTGTTGCTGCTGCTGCTGTAGTTGCTGTGGTTGCTGCTGTTGTTGTTGATGTGGCTGATGTTGCTGTGGAATTTGTTGTAGATGCTGCGGCGACATGTAGGCATGTGGCGGCGGCTGCTGCTGCTGTTGGATTTGTGTGGCTGCAGGTGGCACGGCGGCAAATTGTGGTGGAAGAGTGGGTGGCAACTGTTGCTGCTGCTGTTGGAGTTGCTGCTGCTGTTGGAGCTGCTGCTGCTGTTGTTGTAGATGCTGCTGCTGCTCCGCAGGCAACGGCATGTGATAGTTGGTAGGTGGCTGCTGCTGAGGATTGACTGCTGTGGGCTGGGAATTGTAGATGGGCTGGGGATGACTGGGATGCGATGGCGCGGATACGGATACAACAGCCGGCGATTGGGTCAGATGAGGCGGCAGTGCTGCAGGCAGAGGTAGAGAAAATTTTAAGTTAAAGAAATTATTATTGATGCAGTTCAAGCTCGTTATTCCCGACAAATACAAAGCTTTATTTAAATTTTGGTTTGTCAGATATTAGTGACTTTCAGACTTTATCTAAATTAATTTGTAATAAAGTAAACAATAGACAATAATTTAATGACCAACGATAATAATTTTTAAAATATAAATTATTAAATAAAAGTTTTTTGTTGATTTTTATCATAAAAATGAAAAGAAACTCCTATTTTTCAATCTTAATAAAAAAATTATAAAAAAATAATAATTTAATTTCAATTTTTATTTAAAAATTATAATTTAACTCTTATTTTCAATTTTTATTTTAGCAGTTGAAAATAATAACTTTTAATATTTTCAATTTTAATTATAAAAATTGATAATAAAAATTATTTTTCAATTTTTATTATAAAAGTTGAAAAATAAAAATGTTAGATCTAAAATGTTGTAAAATTTGTATGATAAAAATTTAAAATTAACTTTTTTTCTATAATTTAAATAAAGTTGAAAATAAAAGTTTATCCAGTTTCTCATAACTGTTATAATAATTGTACTTACAGTTCAACTGCGGCGCATGTCCATTCTGATATGGCATTGGCACTTGACCGGGATAACCCGCCGTTGCCGCTGTTGCCGTTGCTGGCGGTGGCGCATTGGTCGTCTGGGGCGCTGCGAAGGGCATCGAGTGCATGCCCGGATAGGCTTGGCCAGGTGGAAAGCCACCAGCACTGGGATAACCGGGTGCACCATAAAGCGCAGCACCGGGAAAACCGGCGGGCATGAAGCCGGCGCCGCCAAATTGTGCAGCAGCTGCACGATCATCGCGCATGAGTCTATGGTACAGATTGATGGACTCCACCAGGTCCGACGAGAGCTGTGTGAGCTGGGCATGCTTGCGATCGACACGCTCCAGCTCGGCATCGATGAGCGGGCCCATTTGATGGACCTGCTGCTCCAGGCGCAGCATTTCCTCGCTGTCCTGCGAGGGATCCTCGGGATTGGCCTCGTGCAGCAAGTGCAGCAGTCGATCGATTTTGGCCTCATCAATTTCCACGGGCTGTGCGGCAGCTGCTTCAGTCTTTTGTTGCAACAACAACGCCGCCGTCTCCTCCTCGGCCTGCTTCTGGGCATTGTTCTTGTGTTGTTGATTGATGTCCAAGCGCTCGGGATCCACAGACAGATCGGCAGTGACAAAGTTGGAGGGAAACAAGCCCTCGCCGCGATCATTGTAGCCCTTCCACCAATTGGCATCGCTGTCATCCTGCACATGGATTATCTCGCCCGCAAAGAAGGTCAACTCGTTCTCCTCGGCCGCCTCAAAGTCGTACAAGGCGCGCACGGTGCGAGCTGATGCAGTGGCATTTCCATTTCCAATCCCATTCCCATTACTCGAAGTGGACACGGAGTTGCCGCCAAAGGAGGGATACAACGAGGGATAGGCACTGCTGGTTGTTGTTGCTGCTGTGGCGCCACTTGATGGCTGCTTTGGACTGCCCTTGTTCTCTTTGAGCGACAGCTCAATTGCCTTGGCAATGTCATCCTCCTCCTGCTGGCTGCTGACCACATTCGGATCCTTGGCCAAACTAATCGCTGCCGCTTTGGCCGCTGCAGATTTGCCATTGCCCTTATCGTTCAGATTACTAAAGTCGTAGCCATCAATGCGCAATTTGGTATACAGCGTGGGTATAAGATTCAGTTCCGGATCATTCTTGAAATCATTCTCAGCCCAGTTCTTAAGCACTTGACGCATTTTCTAAAATAAAATACATATGTTAAACTTGATAATCTAAATCAACAGACTGCTCTAGACTTACCAATGAGACCTTGGGCTGCGCTTTGGCCAGGAGGCGTCGAAACTCGGTCTCAAAGTCACGCGATGCCACCTCCAGATGGAACGGCTTGCCACAATTGTTGGCACAGGCATCCAGCAGTGTGATGGCCTGCATGACAACATGGGGATCCGCGTGTCCCATGCGTCGCATCACAGCCTTGAGGCAATCTTTGGCCAGGCGGGGATTCGTGGTCACCTTGTCGCAGACATCGAGTATAAAGGACCAGTTGTCATTCGTGTTCGTCTCGCTGGTGGCCTTTTCTGTGGATTAGCAAACACAAAAACTTATCAATAACAGATTACAAAACCAAACAGAGCAACGACTTGTCGCAATTGTTGCTTTACTTTTGCTTATCAAAGGCATGAAATGAAATAGAATAAAAATAAGTATTATACAAAACAAAAAAAAGACATTGCTGACTCATAGAGCAAGCTATGAAAAAGCGATAAGCATTGCAAAAGAAATTAAATGGAAATTAATAGAATATCAAGTAAATTGTATTTACAACAAATATTTGAATACACTATAGAAGGCGTTTTATACTGAACTCTCATTTATTTACTTTGATTAAATTCAGTTGGCAAACAAGTTTTTATATTTAAGCTTGCACTTTGAACTTTGTTCCATTTAATTAAAATATATTTCCGACAATTTATGCTCAGCATATTCCACGTTGCAGTCCAAGTTTAATAACTCTAGGTTGTCTCAAAAATCAAGTAAATTTTTCAAGTTCAAATATTGTGAGGCAGGGAATTGAACAGCAAAAAAATAAAAGTTGTGATGAAGATTTAAGATCCTTGGAGAGGTCTGTAATTAATTGTCGACTGATTATTCCTCTGACACTTATACGACAAACTGTAAGATTGTTTGTGATATTTAAAAAAAATATATACATATAATAAAAATATAATTTATATAAAATAAAAATGGAATATAATAGAAAAGGAATATATAAGATAATATTAAAAATACGTAAATAAAAAGCTCTGAAATCTTCAATAATTAATTCTCGACAGATCATTCCTAGGACAGCTTTACGATATATAAAAGTTGTTATTGAAGTCTTGAAATTTTATTTCTAATATATACATATGTATGTATTTATCTACTACTAAGCTTGCAGAGTTTTTTATTTTCGTATTTCTAATATTATCTATTATATTCCTTTTTTTTTAAATATCTGCTTCTGAATTTTGCAGACTATAATGTAATGAATTTTGATTCTCGACAGATCATTCTTATGACAGCTATACGATATATTAAAGTTGTTATTGAAGTCTTAACATTTTATTTATAATTTACCATTTAAATGATCGTTGATTTAATTGCACTGCAAAGATCTTAATTTAAATATGTTGAGCAGTGTTTCTAATTTTGCGCACTGCATTGTTAGGGGGAGTGGTGTGGAGTGGGAGGAGTTGAACTCAAGGTCAGCGACAGCAAACGAAACTTTTAAAGAAGTTCAATGAACACAGAACAGACGCAGCAGCTGCGCAGGCAGCATCCCGGCAGAGAAACGCATGTGACTTGAATTTGAATTTGATTTCATTTTCATTTTCATTTGCTCATGTTGCTGTTCTTTGTGTTGAGTGTGGCTTTGTGTCTGCTTTTGTTTGTTCTCCCCTTATATGAGGGGATATGAGAGGGTATGAGCGGGGTTGCTGTACGCTAAGAAGATTAGATAAACAGAGAGCAAACTAATAACAAGTCTGAAACCAATTGGATTTGTTATTGTTCCTGCGAGACAGCGAAAGAGAGAGAGCGAGCGAGAGAGAGAAGGAAAGAGAGACAGTAAGAGGGAGATGAGAAAACTTACCCACATCTGCGTCAAATGGCGACGATTGTCCAAATATGCCCATTTCTTTGACCACACGCGCACTCAGCTGCCTGTTAATGATCTGTGTAATTGTTGTAATTCTGTTCAAATGTAATTACGTCGTTTTCGTTTGTATTTTGCACACAGTTTTGCACTTGCACTTTTTTGTGTCGTGTTTTCTTCTTGCAACGCAATCGATTTTCGTGCGTCAGAACAACACACAAATTGGCGAATTATTTAGCTGTTGCCTTAATTATGCAGCCGCTAGCCCACTGCTGTTGCTTGATTGCGAATTGAAATTATTGCAATTTGCATTAATTTAATAATGCAGGAAAATTGCTGAATAAGCACCTTCCGACGTTTTTCTTTGCTTTTGTGTAAAAAATGACTAATGAAGATATCGATGTGTAATATATATCGATATCACATCAACCCAACTGTTATCGACGGACCACCACTGTCGTTGGACTGAGCGTCAATGCCACCATACAGTTCACACACGAATCGACTTGCATGAAACGACAAGCGATTGTATCGTGTATGCGTGTCATATAGCAAACACAATTTATAAATTAAAGTTGCACGCAAAAGCGTGTTTTTTATTATAAATTAACTTTTATAATTTCATATTAATGTAGTACATTTTAATATATTTGATATTTGAAATAAGTCTGATTGCTTATCTGACATTTGTTTATCCAGCAAGCTGTCTCGTGTGTGGGCATCAATTCAGTCTATCGATCAATCGGCCACCACAAAAATTTCAGGGTGAAAAGTTTGTAATCGAGAAATAGCAACAAATAGATGAACGAGACTTTCAAACGCATAAAATGAAAGAATAAATTAGATTTGCATACACATAGGCATTGCAAAGTAGTTAGCATCAAGTGTTAAGTGCTAAGCATTGCTGCCAGCAGCAGAGATTGACATGGTTTTCATACGCGATCCCTGTGGCATTGCCTGCCTGATTGTCACCTATGGAGCCGTTATCTATGCGGATTATGTGGTCATGCGCTGGATCATACTGACGACGATGCCAGTGAGGTGAGGGGAGTGAGAAGTTTAATCCGTAATCATTTAATAATCAATTGTTTACAGCATTTGGGCGCCATTTCATGTGGTGCTGTTCAACACGGTTGTCTTCCTGCTCGGCATGTCCCATCTCAAGGCTGTCTTCTCCGATCCAGGCATTGTGCCGCTGCCCGCCAACCGTCTGGACTTCTCCGATCTGCACACCACCAACAATGGCTCCAAGCACAATCCGGGCAATGGCCACGGCAGCGAATGGACCGTGTGCACCCGCTGTGAGACATACCGGCCACCGCGTGCTCATCATTGTCGCATCTGCAAGCGTTGCATCCGGCGCATGGATCACCACTGTCCCTGGATCAACAATTGCGTGGGCGAGCGCAATCAAAAGTTCTTTCTACAGTTTCTCGTCTACGTGGGCATCCTATCTTTGTACTCCGTCGCGCTGATACTCGGCTCCTGGATATCGCCGTGCACGGAATGCAGCCAGAACGTCATTGAATCGCAGCTGCGCATGTGAGTCCTAATTCTTGGAATATCCCCCAATCCTTGGAATAATTCTTGGAATATTCATTACCTTGAAAAATTTCAAAAATTGATAAAACTAAGCTGAAATGCTGTTATTTGTCAAAAATATAAAATTTCCTGAAGGGATTTACCCATACCTATTAAATTTCGATTAGAATTTCTAATCAATTAAATTATTTTTGGAAATAATTGTAGTGACTATTTCACTGTTGAAAAATTTGCTATTATTTAATGATTACGATTGCATAAAATCAAAAATAATCTAAAACTATTACAATTATTCAAAAATAGTCAGAAATATGAAAAAATAAAATTTTGTATTTTGATTGTTTCTGATTATTTTATATTATTTAGATTATTTTCGACTATTTAGTGAAAATCAAATTATTTTGAACAAAACAGTTTATCACAAAAATGTTTCTTCTTTATTTTTTAACTAAACTACATAAGTTTCTTATACAGATTTAAAAACTATTTTTTTAATTTGCTTCGTTCAACTAGCGCCAAAGATGTTAATGGCGTATTGAACGCAAGGGATGCTTTCTTCAAAATTCTATAATTGAGCCAATAAATCTTTTGAGTTGTTTTAATAGAAAGAAGAAACATTTTTGTAATAAACTGTTTTGTTAAATATAATTTGATTTACACTAAATTGTCAATAATAATCTAAAAAAACTAAAATATTAAGAAATAATCAAAAATAATCCGACAGATTAAAAAAATTGTTTCTGATTCTTTTCGAATAACATTACATAATTGGGCAAAACCGAAAATAATCGTTATTTAATTAATAGTTTGACTTTTAAACAAAAATAGTCTAATTACTAATGACTATGATTAATAATCATTACTTAACAGGTAGGGATATACCTAATTAATGCTTACTTTTTCCCTTTTTTACTTCGGTTTCTTTAAATTTAATTAGGTTTTATCAATTAATCAACTCTTTTTGTCTATGCTCAGGATACACTCGGTCATTTTGCTGCTGGAGTCGGCGCTCTTTGGGCTGTTCGTCACGGCCATAATGGTGGATCAACTGCACGCCATACTGTACGACGAGACGGCCGTGGAGGCGATACAGCAGAAGGGCGCGTATCGGCCGAATCGGCGCAAATA
The DNA here is from genome assembly GCA_037043495.1 of Drosophila recens. Lineage (NCBI taxonomy): Eukaryota > Metazoa > Arthropoda > Insecta > Diptera > Drosophilidae > Drosophila > Drosophila recens. The sequence goes on from JBAMBJ010004011.1 coordinate 260,001, forward strand.
CCAACTGCTCGCCGATGTGTTTGGACGTGGCCATCCGGCGCTGTGGCTGCTGCCCTGCGCCAGCCTCAACCACGCCTCGCGCTACCACGACACGCCCCTGCTCAGCCACGATGTCTAGACGGCATGTCTGGCATGTGTGTCTGTGTGATAAACTCATCATCAATTTGCTTTTCTCTATCTATATTTGTGATTATATGCGACAAGTTTTCTTTTAGTTTTTAATGACACTTAACTTTGATTCATATCAAAAACTAAAGAGAATCCACCCACCCAGCTATTCCCTATCAATACCCAATCTTACTGTTTTGTTTATGTGTATTATATAGGCGGAGATTCCATTATTTAATTAACTTTTAAGTTGATAATTAATTGTTGCACTCAAAACAGATATTTGATATTTTTTTAAAAACGACACTGATTTTTTTTCATATGCATACGTAGACCAGATACTTAGCTATATATATAGAAATATATAACTGTGTGTAAAAAAACAAAATCAACAAACATCAAATAAAACCATTCAAGCATTTAAGAGCAAAAGAATTCATATACCAAAAACAAAACAAAATAAAAGAAACGTAAACAAATAAGTCCAGGCAATTAGGTGTGCAGTAATAAATAGCTCGTATTATTTATAAGTTGTATTTAGTTTGATTGTAAACAATTGTTTTAAATATTGTAATTTGTTTTGTCTGTTTGTTTATTATTTGCTTAATTTTACACAATTCGATTCATGCTGGAATCACATCAATTAATTTATGTATGTATTTATTTATAAGTACTCAATTTACAATAACAACAATGAGATAAATTATATTATATATAAATAAGCAATTTTTGAAATGTAAACACTTTTTCTAAGCATCCACGAATTGTGTGTCTGTCTGTCATTCCAGCAGCGAGTGTCACAAAGAAAGCCTTAAAAACCCGAGAATCCAAATTGAGTTTGAAGCGAATTGTTTCTATTGAACAGGCAACTCTCTCGATGGTCTCAAGAAGCCACTAAACCGTATCCTCAACTACATACATACACATATGTATAGTTTCCAATAAAGCTAACGATATACATATGAGAATAAGTGCAAAATAATCTTTAATCTGTTGAATCCTTAATCCAGATCGTTGCCCAATCCCTCGACGCTAACTGAAAGCTGTTGCAGCGCCTGCTTGGCCACACCGCACAGAATCCCCTCCTGTGAGCTGTGATCCTCGTTTTCGAGTATCTCCACACACTCCTTGAGCAGATCAATGGCCTCCACGAGTCGGCCGCGCAGCTCGCCGCCATTGAGCCGGCTGGAAATGAAGCCGCTCTTGGCCAGCAGCACGAGCGGCACATGCAGCTCGTAGAGATTCATGGCACGCGTTCGACTCAATCCTGGCTCGAATACGTTCAGCACACGCAAGACTTCTCTGCACAGCTCCGCCTTGCGTTCCAGCAACTGATCTGAGAGCTGCACCATCTCATAGCCCTTTACCCGGCCGTACATCTCGATGAGCAACTGCCTCAATCCAGTGGCAATATAGTGCGATGGGTGTAATAGGGATTTATATTTGCGCAGCAGACGCTCCGCCTCCTCCAGCCGCTTGCCGCTCATTTCCAGAGCTTGCACCGCATTCACTTCCGCCTGGAGAGCGCTGACAATCTGACGCACGTCCGCGCTGCTGGTGCTGTAATCGCAGGCGCGACAGTTCCAGCTGCTCTCCACGACTGCAAGAGGAAGGAGCATGAGAAGGGATCCGGGCATGTGAGTGCTTCTCTTACCCGTTGGCTGCTTGGGCAGCAGCCAGCCCTCCGTGCACTGACCACACTTCAGGCTGGAGAAGTGCGTCTGCAGCTCGCTGGCATCCAGACAACGCTCGCAGCTGCACTCAAAGTATTTGCCCTCGCGCAGATGCGTCTGCCGCTGGGTGGTGCCGTCCAAGGTGTACGTGTAGCTGTGCTGCAGCTGCTGACCCTCCTCCAGATCCACCATTGCACGCAAGCGAATTCTAGCGGGTATTAGGTTAGAGTAACCATTTCGAAGTGCTCGAATTGTGACTCACTTGTAACCCTCGCTGGGATGAATGCTTCTCGCCGTGTTGGGCACACAGTTGTGCGCCAGGATGCCCGTGTAGGGATACAGACAGCGTATGGGATACCCGTGCGTGGTGCGCGCCTCGAAGGCGTTCACCTCCAGCACGCCCACCACCTGCATGATCAGCTCCTCGCTGAATCGGTCAGCCAGCTTGCACGGACCCCGCAGATACTGGGCGATGTTCACCCGATCCGCATGCCAGACATCCGCGTTCTCACGGCGCGCCTGCTCGTGATGCTCCATCGGGGCCACCTCGTTGAGCCAGCGCTCCGGCTGCGACTCCTTGGCCAACAGCACTCTAAAGGAGCAGAAAATATAAGTATAGATATATAATTTATAGATACATTTTATGAGGTTTTAAGTTTTCAAAACAAAGTTGGATTTACAAAATTGGATAAGATAAGGAGGAAAAATACTGTAGAAATATTATAAAAAAAAAAATTGAAATATGATTAAGATTAATGAAATATCTTAACTTGGGATAAGATAAAAAAAAAAATACTGTATAGCCAAAATTTTAAAAATTTAAATTCTGATTAAATTTCAACAATTGCTAAGGAATAAATAAAAAAGACATTAAATGTTGAAATAATTTTACAATTGGAAATTTAAGAACTTTTAAAGAGTAGAATTTTTTATGATTTTTTGAAAAATGCTAAAAATGACAATTTTAACATTTTCTTCCTCCTTTTCATACACAAAGTAGCTTTTTAGCAATTTTCAAAAAATCATAAAAAATACTAGCGAATAGATTTTTGAAAATTTTTACGGTCACTATTAGAATTGTTTGAAGATTTTTTTGCGTCAAAACATTTTTGGTTCAAACCTGAGGAAGAAGTTTCAAAAGTAGACCTTGCAAAAATTCTAAACTTTCAATGGGTACTTAATAAGTTAAGGAAAGTTTTGTATCATTCAAACGGAATTTAAATGACCTTTCCATTGATGCCACAATATACATACAGGTTCAAATTATGAGTAGATTTATATGTTGTCAAAATCAATATGCCGACCATTGTATCTGAAGATCGATAAAATACTATAGGGCTAAAATTCTTGAAAAATTTAAAAGACCGAAGGAAATTCTTTAGAATCTAATGTTTAGCTCGCATAGTAATAGCATAATAGAAGTTCACCCAGCTCTTTCTGTTATTTTTAAAAAATTGGCGATTTAATGTCGTCACGTCGACGAACAATAAAAAGAAAACAAAGATCTAACGCTGACTAAAACGAGCTAGTTTTCGATGTATAAAAGAATTTAGTTCTATTGTGATGACCGACTTTTGACATTGAAAAACAAATAAATAATTTGTTGAATAAATCAGAATCCTGTCACTCTTGAATTTCTAATTTTACTGTGTACAAATTTGTTACTTGTTAATCTTACAATAATTTATGATCTGCTTTATATATATTTATATATAAGCTACGACACGTTGTTTTAATTTTTGCTGACAAACTTTTTGATTATTGCAAGACATTGAGTTACAATTGGGATTAAATAAATGTAGGACACTTAACATTTTTATGTTAACAGTCGTCACTTTAACACTTGTTGCTATGTAAAACTTTGTTAACATCTGTTAACATCATAACATTTTAGCATTTGTTGTGATGCACTCGCACATTATTTGAGATATATATATAGAAACACATAAATCAAAAATCAGCAAAATTCGACATGGGTCTAGTATCTATTTTTATGCACCTCAGAGGCATGATGCAGTCCAGCTGCGGACAGTACAAACAGCCCGGGGGCAACTCATAGAAGCGTGCCCTGGCAGACTGCAGAATACAGCACTCCAATTGTCCATGAAGATTCGCAGCATCCTCGTTGCAAGTGGGGCACAAGGGCCAGCCACAGCTGGAGCAGCGTTCCTGGATGTTTGGCTCGAAGCAGGCGAGGCACAGAACGCGTCCATTGCACTTGGGACCAATGGCCAAAGGCAGTTCCTGGATCAAGAGTTCACCACGCTGCACCGCCTCACTGGCAGTCAGATAGCGTCCATAGAGCTGACTCCATTCCACGGCCGTGCGATTGAGTTGCAGATGCTCCGATGGCATCGGTGTCATCGCGCTGACTGAAGCGTTCCCAGGCAGTCATCATTTTTGCAGAATTTTGAGCGAATTTCCGTGAATTTGGAGCAGCTGCCCTCGGCGTCACGTTGTTGGCACTCGTTCAATTCGGCCATTTGCAAGGTGTCAACATTTTTGAGATGTATGCTATATGCAAAATATCTCGTACCAGGTCTTACACATAAATGTACCATTTGCGAAATAAAATGTACCATATTTGTATGCATGAAAAGCTTCATTTTTTCAGTGTCTCAGGTTGATATTTGAAGGATATTATGACGTAAAATATACAAATATGTCAAATTAAAAAATATTTCTCTTAACATTTCACCGAACTATGAAACAGAAGCCTATTTAACAAAAATTTCATTTATTTTTACGTGAAAATTGAGCATTCTTTCAAAAAAACGGATAAAATTTCCCAATTATCTTCACACTTAGTATTTTAATAAATTTTCAATTTAACACTTTGCTGATAAATTCGCCATGAATTTACATATTCATATTGTTTTTAAAAAAACGCAATATCAATCATATCATTCATGTCTTGAATACTTGAGAGTCAAAAAAAATATAGTTTTTAGTATAAAATGGTTCTAAATTTAAAACTTTAAATGCGTTTTTCTTGTTCCTTGTTATTTTATTTTTAGGAAGTTTTTCCAGCTAGCTGAGTCTGATGAATTTCTGATGAATTCTTCTCGATGCATTACTAACAAAATGGTACAGGAGGGTCTCAAAATTTTCTCCCGGAAAACTCGGGGGAAGATTTATGGAACCCTCCGGTACCATTTAACTTACTATAAAACTTCCTTACAATACATTTGCTCACAGCATTTTTGACCAACTGCATTTTTACATTGCTCTGCTTTGTTATAATATTATAATATAATTTAAAAAGTAATATTAATTAGTTATAATATAATTATTAATTTAGTACGAATATAATTTAAAAAAGTTAAACAAAAAAATTGTATTGCTTAAGCTTAAGTGAAAAATAAAATATAAATTTGTAATATATAAAAGTAGTGGGTCAAAACAGATGGGAGACACTGTATGTATACATATATTTCATTCATTTGTGTGTCCAAAATGTAAATACAAGAATACGCTACGTCTAAGAAAAAGTACCATTTTGAAAATGTACCAAGATACAATAAATGGTACAAGTGTACCAAATATGACAACAGTGTCTGCCTGCATGTCCCCCTCCCCCGCCCCCTGGGTGCATCCCCGAACTAACCTCAATGGTGTTATGCAATCCAACTGCGGACAGGCGCCGTCGTCGCTGACGTTGCCGGCAAACGTGACGCGTGCCGTGGCAAGGACCTCGCACTCTCCGCGATGATCGCTCTGATGATCGGCCTGGGGATCGGCGTCGGCACAGTTGCCGCACAGTGGCCAGTCGCAGATCTCGCAGCGATCGCCGTCTCCATCGCCGTCCTCGCCGAACTGCAGAAAGCGATAGCAGGCGAGACAGACGATGCCGCTGTCTCGCTTCGGCCCGTAGGCAAAGGGCAGCTCCTCCACGACGACGTCGCCTCGCTGCACTGCCTCCGAGGTGGCCAGACAACGGCCGTAGACTGCGTCGTGTTCCAGACGCGCTTTCAACATGACGCCACGCCGCCCAAATGCGAGATAAGATTCTAATCAAATGCACTTGAGATTCGATTTCTGTACACAGAGAATGCATCGAAGAGACAAAGAAAGAGAGCGAAACTGTGTCTGGGAGAGTTTTTTTGGCATGGCTAAAAATAGCATAACACAAATAGAGTCACATTTTTATTGCGCTGCACTCATTAAATCATTAGCTTCCGTCAACAAATTATTTATTTATC